>JADBJO010011147.1:97426-115483 GCA_016801955.1 Conus betulinus
GTCGCTACATACGTCGTTACAAAAATTTAGCTCAAGTGATTGCTTGTGATATTTTTTCTTCGAAAATCACTAGCTTCTGCTATATATTTTGCAAATGATATGATAATTTGTTTATTCTTACTTGATAAAACTGCTGCTAGATCTTTTCTTCGTGCAGCTGGCTCACTGAACACTTTGCATCTATTTCGAGTATCTGCATAAGCACGACAATAGAAAACAAAGTGTACTTTGTCCTCACTGTTGTTACTTGTCTACACACACGGCATTCTTTATTGTCCCATACTTCAAACCATATTTTGTTTGCATTAAGACCCCGAGTTCTCGTTCGAAATTTTCATAAGTTATATTCATGCCATTTCTTTGTAACGATTAATGCCATTTATTTGTAACGATCATGAAATACTTTTCTATCTCCAAATCACTTTTAAACGAAAGAAACCATTCATATTTGTTGTTTCCATCCATGCTGGAATGCCAGTTTTGTCTGTAAGAACAAATTAAACCACCTTTGAACTCAGAAATAAATTGGGCAGTATTGCCTGCTCCCTGACAAAGCCAAACGATACCAAAACCATTTTCTGTCAGTATTTTCTTTACACAAGAAACCCAAATAAAATTTCTCTGTATCGTGCTGTGGTATGAGCATTCTATACGCTTGACTGCAGAGCCTGGTCGTAGGTAGATGAACTAATCCAGTATTTGGTTGATCTCACATAAGTTCGTATTAACAGAGGATATTGTCCACTCTCACGATAAACTACTTTATTTGGTGCATGGAACGGTACATGCATAATACACTTTACTGCATAAGTGTGAACTTTTTCCATGTGGGTGTTGTCCAACAGACCCCACACCTCTAATGCGTATGTCAGAATTGGTTGTATATGAGTATCAAACAATTTCCAAAACAAAGCCCCATCAGCTGAATTCATTCTCTTCCTTGTTCTCAGTATCTCTCAATTACCCCTCTCTTTCCCTTCCTACACATTTCCAGCCAACATCTTTTCAAGCTTAATTTTGTTGTGAAAAAACATCCCCAGATATTTATAATTATTTCTACTAACTTTAACGCCTGATCTGCCGTAAAACCATCTTTCATGTTGCGCTAAATGCCCACCATTTCTAAAATCATTAAATTAGTTTTGATCAGATTTACTGTCAATTGCAATCTATTTGCTGCCGTTTTCAAAGCATCTGATTGGTTCTGCAAACAACAGGTGTTTCCTCAAGAAGAACATCATTAGCAAACAACATTAAAAATAGCTCAGCAGCCCCTGGTAACATTTGAATCCCATACTTCCCATTCTCTGAAATATCTACTGCAAGCTCATTAATGAATCCCATACTTCCCATTCTCTGAATATCTACTGCAAGCTCATTAATGAAAAATGCAAACAACTGGGGACTCAGCAAGCATCCTTGTTTCACACCGCGCGTGGACAATTAAAGTAATCAGAATAAATACCCTTATCGCGAATGCGAGGACAGAATCATACATTCCCTCGCACAGCGGCATACAACTTTCCATTCACACGATTTTCCCTTTAAAACATTCCACAAGATATTTCTATTCACTGAATCAAAAGCTTTCTGGAAAGTCAACAAAGGCAACATACAATTTTTGTCTTTTTCAACAGATATTTCTGTACTAAGGCATCCAATGTAAATATATGGTCTATTGTGCTGTATCCAGATCGAAATCGTGCTTGTTCTCTCTATTATTTTCTTCTCTCTTTCTGCCCAGGCGGTTAATCTTTTATCAAGAATATGAGTACAGATTTAGCGTAAAACACTTGTCAATGCAACGCCTCGGTAATTATCTGGATTGTTACTATCTTCTTTTTTTGTGAAGAGGGAGTTATGATGGATTTTGACCATACCTCAGGAAAGATTTCTTTATCGAACAGCAAATTAAACATGAAATCAATAACAACTGAACTGGCACATTTGAACATTTCATAAACAACTTTATCTGGTCCTGTGCTTTCATCATATCTAATATGTTCATGCCACTTATTACCTCATCTCTTGTAATCTTATTGTTAAATAATGGCTCTTCTGTATACAGATCTTTGTTGTCTACCTCCATATACGTGCCATCCAAATCATCATTAAAACCATTGAATACCTTTGAAAAAAAAAAGTGATCATACCACTGCTGTGAGGTTATCTCATTGTAGATGACTGGTCTTTTTACTAATCGATCTGACTGTTGACAAGTACAGTTTGGAGTTATGCGCCGATTTTCTTAATTTTGTCTAATCGTTTCTCATCGGATTCTTCTTTCTTCTCTCTTTTCACTGTTGTGTATTCTTTTCTTTCCTTAACATAAACTGTCCTGCGTTCTTTTTTCAATTCTTTTGACTTACCTCCTGGATATCGTTTCAAGCATCTTTTGACAATTCTTTTTCTTTTTACCATACTCACTGTCAAACCAGTCATCCACTTCTCTCTTCCTTTTAACCACAGATCTCACTATACAACCAGCAGTACTATACAAAGCATTCATGAACAAACTCTAAGCATATGTTAACATCAATGTTAAGGAATTGTATGGCTCTTTTGGTACACTGTTTAAACTCGTCAGAGTTTAATTCTTCCTTATATATTTCTGTGCATTCCTCAGACCATACAGTGCGTCTCTTTTCTCAAATCTGTGGACATTCTTCTTTTTTTTCATCAGTGTTACCAATTTTTCCATTTCACTTCCAATGGTAGATGCCAAGAGAACAAGCAATTTCCAACTTTCATTCTGCAATTTTTGAGCAAGTCTTGTGATACAATTTTTAAAAAATCAATAACACTACTACCGTTGGGCGACACAAAGGTGAATTCTCCTTTTGAAGTAGCTCCACATGTTCCATTCATAATTCTAAGGTCAAACATGAAACATAAATCCAACAAAGATTGACATTTTCTAAACTAGTGCTAGCGTCATCATCATCATCATCATCATCATCATCATCATTGTCATCATTATTATCATAAACATCATCGTTGTTATCATCATCGTCATCGTGATCATCAACAGCAATAGCATGATAATGATGATGATGATCATCATCATCATCCTGATCATTTTCAACACTGGGAAAGAAGTTTGACATATGCTCGGGTTAGGGCTGTTGGACGGCCTGTACGAGCATTCAAATCACCACATAAAAAGGATATTTTAATCGTTATTTTCAGTTATTTCTAACTGAGCATCTTCCAGCATCAAAATCCGTCTTTAATTAAGAATGATTGTATGTCGACCCTCCCTCAGGGCACCACGTAAACGGACCACAAGCAATACATCATTATTCCATATCAAAAAAAAACTTGTATTCGCGATTTTTAAAACTACAGTATTGTAGTCACAAGTTCTTCATAATTTTTTCTTACCATTTAATAGACCTACGCACCAAGACTTAGGACGCCTAGAGGAGCTGCGATGATTTGACTTAACAGGGCGGTGCATGGAAACTTTAGAAGGTTATGGGAAAAAAAAACACCAGGGAAAATCAATTTCCTGTGACGGAATGTTTCTGTTGACACAAAGTCAAATTTCTTTTATTATGTAAGTTATTGTAAACACATATTATCACAATGATTACTATATAGGCCGATTTTTCGACATTATAGTTGAGTGAATGATATTTCTTTTGCTGATGGTCTAGGGCCTGTCCCTATTTTTGAATTACTTGTTTGAACTACAGAGAAAACTGTCACTGCCACCTTAGGGCCACCTTTCGCCAGGTGGGTAGGAGTTCGACATGTCGTGTGTGCCCAGCCCCAGTCGCTCGAAGCGTTGCACAGCCTGTGCGTGAATCATCTTTGCCGTGTACACGCCTTGACCATACGCTGTGGGAAGCCTGGGGGCGTTGGGAGGTGTCGGTTTCCTGTCCCCCTGACACTAGCACCACGTGCACACTGGGAATCATCTCTCCTTTGCACCTGTTGGCGTTGAACCGAGCTGGGCGGAGAAATGCCTGCCACTGCCAGGCTTGAAAGGGGTCACTAGGTCGTTTTCCCTGCTTTTCGGCTTGGTCACTGAAAATAAGCACAACTGGACTAGAGGGCGAAAAAATCATGTTGGCCACGGTTGTCGGTCGCTTTGTCTGTTGACTAGATGCTTTGTCTTAAAGTCACGTTGGCTTGAGGGGAAAAAAAGGGACCAAAAAAAAAAAACAAAAAATAAAAAAGAAACACCCCCCGCGTGTCCGGTGTGTCACGCAGTGCACTGACCCGCCCCCTTCTGCTTCCCACCGCCATCCGCTGGGGCGTGTTCGATTGGCTGTGATTTGTTCTGGCGAGGTGCATGTGGCTTCCCCGCTGAGGGGGAATCCCGGGTGTCAATCTCTCCCATCTTTCAGCGTGGCCGGCGCTGAACTTTCGCGGTCGTGGCCGAGCCTTCACTGTGATCAGATGTCACCCACTGCGGCCTCGCGTTGCTGCTTACCGTCGGGCGTATGTTGTTCTTGGATACGTGTCTGGCGTGGATCTCGCGAGACAAAAGAGAAAAAAAAAAAAAGAAACCAGTCGAAGGTGTCCTGCTGGATCGAAATAAGGCTGCTGCCTTTTCGCCGGTGTCGTGGCATTTGCCTTTGCCAGTCTGTCCTGCCTGTTCTTCCTTGTTAGATCGTTTGGCCAACCTGACACTTGTTTTCTCCAACTGTGCAAATGGATGCGAAATTCATCGATCGCTAAAATTTAATTTAGATTTCATCTTTCCACGGATCGGAATTTCAACTATTCAGTGTTTTGTGTTCACGTGAGGCTTTTTCGTCTGAGCTACTGCTATTGGGCGATTCGCCGACAAGGTAACTTGCTGTTTCTCTCCATGTTTTGTGTCAATGGTAAGCTGTTTCAAATGTCAACACATCACATTGCTGCTACACGATAGTCAATTCTCCTTTTGGTGGGGGCGGGGGGGTCGTGGGGTGTAAGGGTTGATACTGGAATCGAAAACGTGGTTGTCTCTTTGTGAAAAAAAACTTTCGGCGTCTGTCAAGTGCTCTTCTAGTTACTTTCCTACTAACTGCTGTTTCCAAACTGTTTAATGCGGTTGCTGAAAAAATCTTGGCCTCTTGCCTGACTTCTCCTCTCATCTACGACCTCTAGGCCCTTCCTCGTCGTACAGCGGATCCAGGGTTCGAAGGAGGGACATGTTTTCCATAGCAACTGCTCAGTATGTTTTTGTTGAAAGAGGGGACTTGCTAACTGGGCTAGGCACAGCGAATCGTTCGGGGCCTCATTGTCCCCCCGCATTGGCGGCAGAGGACTACTCCTAGTCTCTATGAGTTGGTATCTAAGAAGCAGTTTGCGGGCTTGCATATATATTGAATTTCTAACTCGCCGTCTCGCTGTCGGGCTCTGTCCTGTTTTTAACTCTTCTAGTTCGCCACATCTGAGGTGCTGACGGAGAAATTCTCGATTGCAACTTCCCTTTTTGGCAAGAATGGCACTGCTTGTCTTGTTTGTCCGTATGTTGAAATTATCTATATGTTTTGATTGCCACTAGTTTGTTTGGGATATGGGGCCAGACGCGGGTTCTCCTCAATACACCACTTCAGTCACCTGACGACGGTTTGTGGAAGCTAAATAAAAAAAAAGAAAAACAAAACAAAAAGACAAAACCGTTGGCAAACACAGTTAAAAGTATGTTAATGTCGGGAACATGTAGAGTATACCAGGGACCCTGGTTTCCCATATTGGATGAAAATGGGCATTAATTAAGCAAGGGAGTGTCCGACCACTGCTGTCGCTCTCGGCGGGGACCTCTATGTAAAAACAAAAAACAAGAAAGCAAAAAACTGGGCATCATTGGGCCTATGCACAAAACACACATGTTCGTCTTGAAAAACGTCTGAAATGCAATGAAGGAGAGAGTGAAACAGCAACGCCGACAACAGTGCCTGGGAGCAAACTACAAGCTACAGCACATAGGAGGACAACGCTCAGAGAGCTGGGGAAAGTGTTTGTCAGCAGGCTTTGGGGCACTTTCCCGCCGGCGATGAACATGGAAATGGCGAACCCGTTTTGTTTGACAACTTGTCGGACGAAATTGCCACAAACAAAACATACCGATTCTGGCCCGCCAAACGACAGTAGTGGGCAAGGGGGGGTCAATCATTTTTTTTTTCTGCATAACTAATTAAGATTACGCAATTCAGCTTGCGGTAGCTTGGCAGGGTATGCTTGTTCTGATTCTTAGTTCAAATGCAGGTACACTAATCGAACGCAAACGAGGCGGAGAGATCTTCATGGAGTACAGCCTTACCCCGCCGCGCATTTTTTCTCGCAACCGCCCGCGGAGGGAGGAGAGAGGCGGGGGCGAGGGGAGATGGAGGAGGGAGGAGAGAGATGATATGAGGAGCACATAGCATATTTATCTCGTGTCCCTCTGAAATGAAAACAGTGGTGTGGGCCATACAGAAATGTGTGAAACGCAGGGGAACACCGAAACCCTCTACTCCAAAGGGTGATGGTGTTGTCATACGATTGTCTAGCTGCCCATACACAACACTGGTCGTTCTTTCTTTCAGGTCACGTGTAAAGAAATGTAAGGTGACGGTAAAGCGGTCATGGGACCACGGATGGGTGGTGATTGGTCAAATTTTGTAGTCACATATATTAGATGAGAATGTCATCATTTTTGTAAAATCTAATTGTCGAAAGGCTGGGAAAGGTATAGTAATAAAACAAAAAAATGAAGGGGAGGAGGGCGAGCAAGGGAACAGACTCTTGAGGATCTTGGGGGTCCAACGTTGGAAATGTGACGAATAAAAAGAAACAGTAAAAGGCAAAAATCCCCGCAATGGCAACCATGGGGCTCACGATTAAGCGATAAAAATAACGATTAGCACGAGGGTGTTCATGGGGCACGTGGCACTTTTAAAACAACTGAAGGCCTAACAGGCGCGGTCTCCCATATATGCAGTTGGTTAAAAACGCATTTAGCGGGTCTAAACCCTTGACACATATGTCATCCCAATGAAAGCTACGGGCAGCATTCGCCGTTATCTAACACGGCCGATGAAATGTAAATTCAACTAAAGGCGCGTCAGGACTGGTTTTGTAGTCAATCCGGCTATGCGTTTATTATCGCCTGGGCGTCCAAAAAATGAACTATTCAATAAGGTATGTTTATGCCAACCATCGGCAAAATATTTAATTTATCAGCAATGTGGATTCGGAGAGCTTTTTTAAAAAAAATGTGTTAGCCAATTGTTAGAAAAGCTGTTTAGAATATAATCTTTCGGCCCTGTATTTTCTGTCGGTCTGTGAGAGGGTCGGCTAGTGCGGGCAATTTGAAAATGGTGATGATATGATGATAGGTAGGGTCACCAATTGAGAAAGGCGTCGTCTATTGTTGTGAAACCACCTCCCCTCAGCATTACCGTGTTGTGCTGTTTGTGTTCAACTTTAGAAACAATTTGGTATGACAAACCTCGTCCACAGCCAGTGTGGTTAAATGTCTAGCAGGTTCTACAGGTCAGTATGGAAGATTTTTCAACCGGAAAACTAAAGATAATTTTTATTAGCAAAACTCGGTCAACAAATGAGTATAAAAGCGAAAACTGGTGTCGTTTATGTGATCGGAGTGCTGCAGCAAAAATAGTAAATCAAACGGGTTAATCGCATAACTCGAGGGTCGATTATTAGTTACAATCAAGGAGTACAGTGTTTTTTGTTGTGGTGTGTGTGTGTGTGTGAGTGTAGTGTGTGTGTGTGAGTGTGTGGTGTGGTGTGTGTGTGTGTCTGTGTGTGTTGTGTGTTGTGTGTGGGTGTGTGTGGTGTGTGTGTACATATATAATGTATGTATACAAATACATACCGATATATATATATATTATCATAATATATATGTGTGTGGGTGTGTGTAGTGTGTGGTGTGTGTGTGTTGTGTTGTTGTGTGTGTGTGTTGTGTCTGTGTGTGTGTGTAGTGTGTGTGTGTGGTCTGTGATTTGTGTTGGTGTGGCGCGTGCGGCGCGCGCAGGCCACGCCTGTGGCGATTGTGTAAGCGCGCGCGCGAGATACGGGTGGGTGTGTTGTGGTGTAGTGTGTGTGGGTGGGTGTTGTGCTGTGGTGGCGCTGTGGTGTGGTGTGTCTGTACTGGTGTGTGTCGCATGTGTGTGTGGGTCCCGGTGTGGGTTGGGGGTGTGTGTGTGGTATGTGGGCTGTGTGTGTGTGTACTATGTTGAATCTGGACAGTAATGGGTGGGGTCAATGAAAGAAAGTGGTTGGGTGTGGTCGTGTGTGTTGGGGATGTGGGGGGTGTGTGTGTGGTGTGTGTGTGTGTGTGGGAGAGAGGAGAGGAGGAGGAGTGGAGACGAGAGGAGAGGGAGGAGAGGAGTGAGGGGAGAGAGACTGATGGAGGCAATGGAGGGAGGGGAGGGAGGAGAGAGGAGGTGCGAAGGAGGGGGGGAGAGGTGAAGAAGAGAGCGAGATACTGAGGAACAATAGAAAGGCATTATTTAATCCAGGAGAAGGAGAGGGCAGTCGCGGAGAGGAAGGCAGTTCCCGCAAGGCGTAGTCATCTTTTGCAATTCCGAGTCATTTATATCTAGATTAATAATACAAAAAAAAAAAAACGTTTTCCATAACTATTTTTTCTTCACAGTATGTGTTTTAAACGTTTTAATTTGTTTAATACGCAATAAAGAACGAACGAGACAGAATCGGCGTTTGATCCAGACCCATGACCAGTAATCCCACCCAACCATTGTGTGACCCGCTGTTTGACAAGGGCGCTGGTTCTTCCAGGGTTCGCATTCCATTCTTTCATCGAAAACGTGGGTGCCAATAGGAAAAAGGGGGGTTTTTGCGGGTAAGGGGCTACCAGAACAAGCAAAGACCAAAACCAGTGAAGGCTAGTGGAAATGAAAACTATGAACTCCTCTTAGGGTTCAAAATGAATATGAAATGCAGCGGAATATTGAAAATTAAAACAACATTTTCCAGGAAAAACTCGATGATTAATCCGCCGGACAAAGGGTGCAACAAAACGTACAAGTCGCAAAACCATGACGCCGTTTTCCGACTGCTCTTTGTGTCTTCTTCAGGCACAAAAAAAAAAAAAAAAAAAGCAACAGCAACATTCAAAACTGAATGAACAACGGATGAAGTCGGCGAGCAATCAGACTTAATCTTCTCGAAATGGGGGTTGTAAGATGTCGGAGCGGATTATTTACTACATTTTCTCTTTAAAATTGTATGAACTTTTTGGCAGAGGTACTGCTCAGACAGATGGCCTTACCCGGATCCCGACTCAGCTGTTAGAGGTGAAACACCCAGTCCCTTCCTGTGTTGACACTGAAGGCCAGGTCCAGGCAGATACCCCCCCGGGTATAGCAGAACGAGGTGAATTTTTTCCGAGTAGTGCCCTTCCCCTCTGCGATGTCTGCGGTGCGTGAACACCAAGTTACCAGGGGTACCTACACTTTTTGACCAGGGTGGACGGGCGCGTCCGCGTTGTGCAACGTCCCACGAACTGGGGGGTCCTGAGAAATTGATTGAGAATTGATGAGAGATGGTCTCTCCTTAGCTGGCCAGCAGCCAAACTCAGGTAGCTGTCTCTCTTCTGACCTCTTGAGTCGGAGCACTGGATGATGAATGATGGGATAAAGGAATAACTCAGTTTAAAAGTGTGGTGTGGTAGTTTCGAGGAGAAAGGATTAGCCCGAGGAGGAGGAACTCATTTCTAAGACTAGAAGAGCGAGTAACCAGAAGGATAATGAAAAACATTCAGAGATCGTGCAGGAGTTCTGGGTTTGACCAAATCCCCAATACATGAAGTACACATTTCTCTCTTCCCTAAAAATCTTTTTACAATATTATGCATGAGAAGAATGGTTAAGCTACCAACGAAATCGAGACATCTATTCGTCACCATTCGATGACAGTCAGTTCCGGGACACTTGAATAGATTATGACAATGAGTTTTTTAATTAGACAGGGCAGAAGTATTAGATCGATCGTTGGCAAGGGCCATGTTAGTAGGCTTGCCACCGGTCAGTCACGCTGGTCTTATTGAATAGTCATATTCGAATCTACCACTGTGTGAAGTGAAAAACATGGTACTCAAGGGGTGGCAATCACAGTTAGAGACCTCCTACAAGATTAACATATAGTCTTCACGCTGGGATAATAGCTTCCGTGGAACGTGGACTTAAGCACATTCTAGCGCATCAACCACAGGGAAAAATGACCGCGCTGACCCTTCAAGGTTGCCAGTTGTGGTGGTGAACATACCAGATTTATATGAATGAACTCCTCAGGTTGAAAAACAACTGAAGTGACCACAGACAACGAAGGTCATAAAAAATCTGGAATAGTGGAAATCGGCTTCATATTACGTCATCATGGCATAGACCTTCATTGTAAAGCAAAACAAAAGGAGGGGCGCCATATGGTGCTTCAACTCAAGCCCACAGAACATCACCATAACCATCAAAACCGAGTGTATGGTCAATATACATACAAAAATGTCCTTCGATTGTTGAAGCAGTTGAAATTTTCCACGTCAAGCTAATTACGCGCTTTCATTTCGAGTACAACAAAGGAAAACCATTTCCTTGCTGTCTAGGGAGACTGGATCGCCAAAGCAGACCGGGAACAAAGTAATAATCAGTGGGAGGCGAGCAAGTCAGTCGCAAGCCGGGATTGGATAACAAGGGAGACAACTGAAAGGGGACAGCAGCTCTAGAGTTTTTACTGCAGTCCAAACCTCATCCTCTAACCAGACACACGTTCTCCCCAAATGGTATAATCCCCCCAAAACGGGGTCCCTGGCACCTGCTATGGCAACACAAACAAACAAACTATTTGTCATCCCCTCTTCCCTAAAGTCTTACGTTTAGCATTATTAATTACGATTAGAACTAAAGAGTCAGAACTTTTTTTTTCGGGTTTTCGTTTTTTTTCTTTTCTTTTTTGTCTTTTTTTTACTTTCTTTTTTTTTTTTTTTTCTTTCTTTCTTTCTTTTTTAACCACTTCATCGGTGATCTCTTGCGCATGGTCCTGATGACAAACCAAGCTTGATCAAATAGCTCTACTACGAATAAATAGCCCCATGGTTTTTTTTTTTTTTTTAATGAAAGGCTGTGATCTTCGAGGTAAATGCATGGTGGCAGTTTTTTGTTGCTGTAAATGTGCTGTAAGATTGATATTTGCCCGCTCTCACGTGACAACACCAACCACCAACAAAAAATGATAACTTAATGAGCAGCAGGCCAAACATGTTCTGTGGGTACAAGATGAGGTAAACTGCCACGAGTTATTGAGTAATGGTAAACATTTGGGGCTATGCGAAGTCCGATGCAATGAGAAGTATTCTTACATTATTCTACACTTATTGTGTCAAAGGGGCAGGACGTCTGCAAAGATGGTAACGAAATACCCACTTAATGGCTCATCAAGTACTACGAAGATTGCACTGCTTTCTAACCCGTGTAAACCCTTTTAATTCCCGTAGCATTCTTCTGGGCATATATGGACAGCATCCGGATCATGGGCCGTTTGCCACACGTGTCGGCAAGGTTCAGCAAAGGGAGGGCCTCTGCATAATTTAGGTGCTGACACCACAAACGGGCGCCCCCGCCCCCCACCCCGCCCCCACCGCGGGCGTCCCCCCCGAATATTCTTAATATTTTGCCCAAGTTCTTATTGGTCTGATCACTCAATCTCTATTTCACTATCCACAAAATATTCTCTCTAATAGCCTTCTGCTACATTAGTGCTTCGTTGTACTTACAACGCCGCTAGCCTTTGGGCTTGCAGAAGAGTATTGTCAATCGCAAACTCGGGGATCGCGTTGCTCGTCCATGACCGCAGCGTGGGCTGCACATCGGAAGTCGCTTCGCTCACATTGGCCTAATCCCCGAAGCTCCCGATGCGTAGTGTGGAACAGGTCAGTCTTGTGCTCAACGCCTAAGCTGCGCATGTTTTCTTCTTCTTGTAAAACAGCACGTCGCGCTCTCTGACTATTTGCGTACAGAGTGGCAGTGAAGAGAGGCATGAATCTTGCTGTTGGTGTTGGACTACCCTAAGAAGAGCTGTATCTTGGCGTCCGCAGGCGAATGGTCGAACAGTGCCACATTAGAAAGGCCAAAGCTCGTTAGAAAGTATCCCTTCGGCTCCTTGAATGCGTATAATTGAAATCAGGAGCTCCAGGGTGATTGGGTGGGCAGTGGGTAGTGCTGTTCGAGTGCCTATACAGTGATTGATAATGTGGGCCAAAGTGAGGTGCAGGGCCTTTTGAATGTGTTGTGTGTGTGGGTCAGTGTGTGGTGTGTGTGTGTGTGCTGTGTGTGTGTGTGTGTGTGTGTGTGTGTGTGTGTTGTGTATGTCTGTGTGTGTGTTGTTGTTGTGTGTGTGTGTGTGTGTGTGTTGTGTGTGTGTGTGTAGTGCTGCTGGTATGTGTGTGTTTCTGTAGTGTGTGTGTGATGTGTATGCGTGTGTGTGTGTGTGTGTGTGTGTGTGTGTGTGGTGTGTGTGTGTGTGTGTGGTGTGTATGGTTCTGTGTGTTTGTGTGTGTGTGTTTACGGTGGCATGTGTGTGTTGTGTGCGCGCGGCGCGTAGTGTGTGGCGTGCGTGCGTGGCGTGCGTGGCGTGGCGTGCGTGTGTGTGTGTGTGTGTGTGTGTGTGTGTGTGTATGCGTGCTGTGTATGTGTGTGTATGTGTGTGAGTGTGTGCATGTGTAGTGTGTGAATGTGTGTTTGCTTGGCGGCTGCACGCGGCTGATCACTAGGTCGCGGCGCGTTCGAGCGCGGCGCGGCGTTGTGCTATCTGTGTGGCGGTGTGTGTGTGTGTCGTGCGTTGGCGTGCGTGCGTTGTGCGTGCGTGCCGCGTGTTTGTGTGTGCCGTGTGTGAGTGTGCAGTGTGTGTTTCGTCTGTGTGTGTTGTTGTGCGGCGCGCATCGTTCGCGCATAAGTGCCGCTACGCGCATGCGTGCGCAGTCGTGGCCTCGCGTTTTACTTCGGCTTAGGGGTCACCTACCGGCATGTGTCACTCACTGGCATCGAAACAAAATGTGTTCCTCCTGCTTCTAGGTGGCCAATCCTGATTCAAGCGTGTCATGGCTACTGTTCGAAAGGCCAGAATGATAAAGCTGTTTACTTATGACATCCTATGACCTCTCTCATTAGCCACTCTGCATCTCTAAAGGTCTCGCTATCTCTCGCCAAAAGAAGCCTCGCAATCTCCTCTCTCACTGAATCGTCACGTCGTATCTCTCTCGGAGGCGATCGATCTCCGTGCACCCGCTTGTTCCTCACTGGTCCGGTGTAGGAAAGGCTATGTCGCACGAGTATCTACCTGGGACAGCGAAAAAACAAGAGCCTTATCAGGAGGTGCATAGTGTCGAGAAACGGTTGGGCTGAGCCAACACCAGCTTTTTGGTTCATGAACATCTCTTTCGCCATTAAGGTCGGCATTCTGTCTGCTCGCATTTAGGTAACGAGGGTCCGTGCTATATGCTTAGACAAACGGGAGAATTGGCGGGGAGGAAGCGGTGGTGCAGTCCATCTGAACAGGTGTCATGGATCTATTTTAGCGATTGACTGTGGTCTTATCCATAATGAAAACGGATCCTGGTCCTCACCGTTGATCCAGATGGCGCATGCACGAATCGCATCTAGCAGGTTTATTGGGGTAACATGCCTTGGGGTCCAGAACTCCTATCTTTCTCATTTTAGTTGCGGTAACTATCATGGGTGTTTTCTTTTTTTTGTTTTTTTTTTAGTATTAAATTCATAATCTTTCTGTGGAAGGGATGCGTCAAGATTCAGTCTCAGAGATCTCATGGCCAGTCCAAACTAAGCAATTACGCTTGATTTGGCCACATTCCATCTTTTATCCAGTTTGCTGAAAATAAGTTCGCTTATTATTGTGCGCGCAGGCGTAATCGGCTGGCTACAGTCCAAATGCAGTTCAAGGAACCCTACATTTATTATGGGTGCAAAATTACCCTCTCTTGTGCATTCGTTCAGTCTTAGCCTTTGGTTGTACTAGCTGGGGCAAGCATGGTAAATCAGGCGCCCAAGCGTCGAGCATTTCATGAGCCATACTGTGTGAAATCAGTACGTCGTAGTAACAGAGAGTAGAGAGGGAAGACTGAGGGAGAGTAGTAGAGTAGGCCTTTAGTACCTAGATTCTTAACCGTCTTCACAATGCGGCTTATTCTTGCAATCCGCAAATCAAATATGTTGTCTGTCGATGAACAAATATCAGAATGACGACAGTCCTGTGTGGCCTTATTTGTGGCTTGATCCGTCCGAGACTATTACACAGGCAGGTTTGTTCTCCACTCTTCATCGCTAACTGGGAGTTCTCTGTCTTGCCGGGCGTTATCATGGGCAGTCGTTCAAGACAGCTGCAAGGTTAGGCAGGACAAGCTGATTCTCTCTCTCGATCGGTGCTACCTCTGCGAGGCCTCTCTCGTTTGCTGAACGGCCAACGGCAAGTGTGCAGTCATCTCTCTCTCGATCTGTGGCGATAGATATTAGAAATTGTATGCATAGGGGTTGTTGCATCTTGCTGCTACCGGCTCTCCGGTAAAGTGGGATCAGGGTCTCGGTCGGGCCCTCTCTGTGTCGGCGGTGGGGGGGGCGTCGTCAATCACTCCCGGTCGTCCTCTCTCCTTCGTCCTCATTCCTCTCTCTCATCTCTGCTCCTCTCTCTCCACATGGCTCTTCTCTTCTCTGGGTCGTCCAGATCATTCTCCTCGGCTGTCTCTCATCCGTCTCCTTCCCTCAGCCCTCCCCTAGCTCTCTCATCTTCTCCCATCTCCCTCCAGTCAACTCAATCTTCCCCCTGTCGTCTTCTTTTTAAAAAGCGTCATCTCTCTCCGTTTGCTCCTCGCATCCTACTTGTGTTCCCGTCGTGTCTCTTCTTCTCCTCATACTCCTTATTATACCGCCCCGCTCGTTCTCGTCTCTTCGTCTCTCTCCTCCCCTCATACATCCTCCCATCTCGGTTCCTTGCTTCTCCTCTTCCTCTGCTCTCAACTCTCTCTTCAATTTCTTCTACCCTCGTTCTGTTTACTCTCGTCCCTCTCACTCTCCCGGTCTCGCTCTCTCGCTCTCACGATCCCAACGTCTGCACTCTCATCTCTCCTCTCTTCTCGAGGCGGTGCGTTTGCGTGATTACCTGTTGTCAAGCATAGTGCAGATAAGAAACGCCGTGTAGGTCCTGTTATACGCTACTGCAATGTATGAGTGTTAGATATTGTTCGCTCGCGTCTCTCTATGGTAAAAATTAGTACGTTACGCTAAACCTTTTTCCCAGCTTTTCCGTGCAGTCATCCAAGGTCATCCTTCCGTCGTCTCGTCCTCTCAGTCTAGGACAATCTGTGTTTGCCGTTTCGTCGTCTCTCGTGCTCTCGTCTCTGTGTGTGTGTGTGTGTGTGTGGTGTGAGTGAGAACACAGAGAAAGAGATAACATATGGCATGCAAGAGTTAGTCATAGTGTGTGTAGTGTGTGTGTGTGTGTGTGTGGTGTGTGTGTGTTTGTGTGTGGTGCTGTGGAGGGGGGTGGTGGTGATTGTTCATAGCCTGGCTTGTAGTCTACTGTGTAACATCTCTTTGGCGTTGTTTTTGGGGTTCTATTTTTTTTTGTTTAGGGAGAGGTTTTATGTTTTCATTTTGTTATTTTGGGTTATTGTGATAATTGACTGAGTATCGGGGGCGATTCTGTATTTGCTACTTGAAAAAGGCATATAATCTTTTGTTAATTCTTTAGCATATGAAGTGGATAAAAGTCATTGATGAAGATGTTTGCCGAAAGAATCTTTCAGTTTGGATTCATTAGGCGATGGATATATATGCTGGTGTGTATGTGTGCGTGCGTTGGCGGTGCGTGGCGTGTGTACTGCGTGTTTGTGTGTGTGTTGGTGTGTGTGTGTGTGTGTTGTGTGTGTGTGTTTTCCCATACTATTTTCCTGGGCGCGTTTGTTTTGATATTTAATGACGCGCATGACAGGCTATTGGGGGGGGGGGGGGGGGGGGGGGGGGGGTTTTTATAGGGCGAAGAACCCATTCTTCATGTATGACATGATAAAAGGTGGGCAAATATCGTATCAGTTAATTAAGAAGGCTATGTTATAGTAATTTGCTCTATAGCAATTTTTACAGAATCTATTATTTCATTGTTTCTATTCAGCTCAAGAGCTTACGCAGATTTATTTGTATCTCACGGCCTTTGATTTAGAACAGGGTCTTAGATAAGTTCAGATTAATTGAACAAATGAGTGTGAGGTGTCGTTAACTTTTGTTTACTTTTTAGGGCATTTCATGCAGGGTGCCGGATAGAACATGAACTTTGGCTTCAATTTCTTTCTTGACGATCGCATGGACGATTCGATGCGTTTTAGATAGCAGCACAAAAAAATTCCCCTCATTTTAAGCACACAGCAATCACGTATTTTGTCTTACGCACAGATATACGGGCTTTCCAGATTCTGTCATCTCATTCTAAAGAAGCATTGCGGCCACTTTGTGGGGGGTGGGGGGGGGTGGGGGGGGGGGGGGGGGGGTGGGGGGGGGGGGGGGAGGGGGGGGGGGGGGGGGGGGGGGGGGGGTGGGGGGGGGGGGGGGGGGGGGGGCGGGGGGGGTGGGGGGGGGGGGGGCGGGGGGGGGGGGGGGGGGGGGGGGGGGGGGGTGGGGGGGGGGGGGGGGGGGGGGGGGGCGGGGGGGGGGGGGGGGAGGGGGGGGGGGGTGGGTGGGGGGGGGGGGAGGGGGGGCGGAGCGGGTGGGGGTGGGGGGGGGGGGGGGGGGGGGGGGGAGGGGGGGTGGGGGTGCGGGGGGGGGGGAGGGCGGGGGGAGGGAGTAGGCGGAGGAATCATTCCCTCGCGAAATAAGCGTTTTTGTCGGTGGGTATGGGGGCATGACAAACGCATCATCGCGAACTTTCAGAGAGACTCTCGCTGTTAATTATATAAGAAGGCGCGGATGCAGCGTTGGCGTTTCCCCTCTCACTTGCCCTTCACTAGATCACCGGCTGTGCTTAATGTAGTATGATATGTCAATAGATTTTCGCTATGTGGGGGTGGGGGGTGGGAGGCGGGGGGGGGGGGGGGGGAGAGGTATGGGTGGGGGCGGGGTGGGGGGGGGGAGGGAGGGGGGGGGGGGGGGGGGGGTGGGGGGGGGGGGTTGGGGGAAGGTGGAGGGGGGGGGGGGGGGGCGGTGGGGGGGAGGGGGGGGGGGAGGGGGTGGGGGGGGGGGGGGGAGGGACGGGACGGGGGGGGTGAGGGGGGTGGGGTGAGAGCGAACTGTAGACCCGGCAGTCGTTGGGGGGAGAGCGGGCAGTGGTGTGGAGGGGAGGATGTGGGGAAGCAAGGGGGGGGGCGCTTGGGGGGCGGGAGGGGGGGAGGTTGCGATGGGGATGGGTTGGCGGGGGGGGCGGGGGGGGGGGGGGCGGGGGTGGGGGGGGTGGGTGGGGGGGGGGGGTGGGGGTCGTGTGGGGGGGGGGGGGGGCCGGGGGGGGGGGGGTGGGTGGGTGGCCGGGTGGGGGTGGGGGGTGGTGGGGTGGTGGTGTGGTTAGGCCTGGGTACAGGAGGCGAGAGGGGTATGTGTTAAGAATTTGCTTCATAGGGCAATTTTTAGGGCATGTTTATTCATTTGTTCTCCTATGCCACTCAGGCCATTGTTGCGTGGGCCTGATTTTTTAAAATAACATAACTTTGGCGGCTGCGAACACTGTGACACTGCTTAGGGGATCGACGGGATCTAAAACTTCAGTCAGCTGATGTCTCGTCGACTCCCAACGCCAGCACAGGGATGGAACAACAATGATTTAATATTTATACGTTTAGTCGTCCGCCAAGTAGTTTTGGGTGGAGAGGATATGCCTACTTCTAAGGCAGGGCCTATGATGGTAGCATGAGGCGATATACTATCCACCGTAGCGTGCGCTTATAGGTTAAGGCTATGCATCTTGTGGGCGGGAGGACACAAATGTGTTAATGAAATGGCGAAAAACTCTGGATCTGGCAGTTCTAAATGGATCTCGGAGATCTTAAAAATATAATTGGCGATTTGAACGTGAACCTTCCGCTAGGTCGACAAAGCACTCTTT
>JADBJO010011148.1:0-12500 GCA_016801955.1 Conus betulinus
CATTAGGGAAGTCGGAGCTGAAAATGTCATCATCGGAGGTGACTGGAATTTGGTACGTGATTTTTTATTGGACTGTTACAGTTTACTGACATGATAATAATTCCTAAAGAAGAGCCTGTAGTAAAAGAGCAGGTAGAAAACGGACGGACAGCCATGACAAAGACTTGCCATTATTTCAAGTTTTCACTGTGTATTTCAAAGCAAGATATGAAATAGAAAAGTATGCTGCATGTCTTCAAATGTCACTCACAAAGTTTGTTACACAATAGCTCCCATATTCTTTTTTATTGGATTAATGCATTTTTCTTGCAAGGTTTCCAAATAATATGACAAAGGCCGGCTACTTCGTTTTCCCTGTTTGATTACTTTCTTTGCTCGATTCTGTCATTTTGTTTACCCTTTGTTGTTATCATTGTGTTTATATGTGTGCATGTTTAGATTAAAAAAAAAAAAAACCGCATACCGTGGTTATTAAGTGAATGATATCACTTTAATGGTAGCAGAAGTAATAACAGCAGCAGCAGTTGTGGTAGTAGTAGTGCTAATGATGGTATTAGTAATCACAGTAGTAGCAAGGTGATGATGTTGATGATGAAGATGATGATGATTATGATGATGATGTATGTTTTGTTGTTGTTATTTTTTTTTTACTACGATAAGTGTGCGTTTTGCGTTTTGTATATTCCTTATTTGTAATTTGTTCTTACATTTTGTAATAAATATGACTACCATTTCCAACATTTAATGACACTTCATTGCACAAATTACACAACAATAGAATCACACGAAACAACATACATCAAAACGCATATGATGAGGAGATGGGGATGAGGATGATTATGATGAGTACCAGAATGAATTATTATAACTATAGACAGGTTGTGAACAGAGAAAACAAAAGCAAACGAAAAGATGTTCAAAAGTCCAAGCACCCGCGCCCGGGAAAGGGTTAATTGCTGGCACTGTGGGGGATGGTAGCACGCAGGCAATGTAGCCCTGCGAGCGCAGAGAAGAATTGTTGAACTTGGGGCGTCGAAGTGGGTATGAGGATGAAGGTCCAAGGGCGCAGTCTCCAGGGAGCTTGCTGAAGGAATGGCTGGTGTGATGATGAAGGGGAAGTGGGAGGACTGGGGATGGATAGTTCAAACGCAAGAGCAAGAACAGGTAAAAAAAAGGCCTGGAGACAAAGCGAAATTGCCGTAAGGGAGGGGAAATGGAATATTTTAGATGACTAAAAATAACGAAGTCTTTCCCCAGCTCTGTTTTTCTCCATGTAAAAGTTATGATTTTGGTTAGCATCTCCCTTTCCTCTTATAGAAGTTAAATATTAAGAAAATTTCAGAGAGTGTGGGGCAAGTTAACGCTTACTTGACTATAATAAAATGACTACCATAATGTCCCCCTTCTTCAATATAAGGCTTCTACAATGTTTTCTTCCACTTTTGTATTGAATCAAGAGTGATTTCAAAGGATTTCCTTTTATATACACGAGCCCAAAAGAAATGAGAATAGCAAAAGCCAAAATAAACGCGTTTTCATCCCAAACAATAGTATCATAGTACATTACACTACATCAAACAATGTGCTTACCGTAAAAGAATATAACGATACAATAATTCGAGTCGGAGGTATACGAAACGATATCTTCACCTTTCTCTGTGATAAGCTTTTTACGCATGAAATAAACCCCAGTTATTCAATAAAGAGGGTCACACACAACAATGAAAAGAATAAGAGACAGGCTGACTAGGGTTTCCTTTCTCCCCCTCCTGTCTGAATCCGATTGTAGCTGAAAGTGAATTTTTTTTTTTTTTTTTTTTTAGAAATGGGAAAGCAAGAATAATATACAAATTTATAAACAATAGCAAACAAATGAAAAGATACATGCACACACAGATCGGTAACTCACCAAAACCTGTGAGTGAGCTCTGGGGACTATACAGGCTCTGGATAACCAGATACCTCACCGAGGACACAAGACAGCATCACTTCGATGGCTCGGAGGACCCAAACCTTAACGGGACTCGAACTCTGCTCGCTCTCAAGGTGAGCCAAGTGGTCAGCATGGGCTGCACGGGATGCCTGTATACTGATGCCACTACTAGTTGACACCGAATAACGTGCGTGAAGTGCGCACGCGAGGAACGCGCGCGCGCGCGCGCGCGCACACACACACACACACACACACACACACACACACACACACACACACACACATGTGTAAACACGCAAAGCATAGACGCACGCCCCAAAACATTTGACAGTTTGTGACAACGTTAAAACATTTGTTCATAATTCACTTCTCCATTTAATAAAACAAAAGAAAAGCCATAAATATCCAAACAATGTTTTATCGAAAATACCCAATTTGTTTGTACGCTCCAATTTTTTGTACATTGAAATAATTTTGAATTTTCCATTCCGTATGCTTGTTTTGGTAGTCTATTGAGTGACAGCTTTTGCAATTTGAACCAGTAGCGCATCGATTTAATTGAAGCATCTACATACAAAAGATACCTTCCTAGCTCGTTGTATACCCATTGTATTTGGGTTATTTGGGCGTACGTTTAAAACGCGTTTGCATGCAAGCAAGTGAGATGATTCAATTACATGTAGATGAGACTGTCCCCCCAACTTTGCTGCATACAAAAGCATAGGTTTCACTTGCACATCAAAAAGTTTGAAATACAGACTTTATTCCATTGTTCCCAAACTCCCCATTGGTTTCATAACTTCTGCTATTTTGGGTAAAGCCATGCCTGCATATTGTTCGAGTACATTGTTGCATGATAGCTTTGTGGTTAAAGTAAATCCCAAAACACTTAAAACTGTTAACAACCTCAAATTCTTTTCCCTGATAGAATCACTTTTTCTGCTTTTGATGAATGTCCCCCTTTTCTAAAAACCATCACTTTTGTTTTCTTTAAGTTCACTTTGAGTCATAGGGAAGTTGATGCTTTGTCCATGTTGTTTAATTTAAATTTTGTAGCCCCGAAGGAGTTGTCGATATCAAACATATATCATCAGCAAAAACACAATAAAAAGATTTCTTGTAAGCCTGGCAAAAAACTGGAATCCGTGTTTGCCATGCTGTGTTACGTGCTTAGCAACCTCAGTTATCAACAAAGAAAACATCAGGGGAGATAACATACTTCCCTGTTTCACGCCGGCTGGACAATCAAAGAAGTCAGACATTTCACTTCCCCAACGTACGCACGACTGGACTGATTTATATATGCCTTGGAGCATGCATAGCAATCTAGTGGATATTTTAAAATCTTTTTTTTTAAGAACTAACCAAAGGCGATCTCTAACAACAGAGTCGAAGGCTTTCATATAATCAACATAAGCAACGTGCATTTTACACTTTCTCTCTCCTGACAAACGCTTTTCAATCATGGATATTAGAGTAAATATATGATCAAGTGTTTCATAACCTTTTGGAACCCAGCCTGCTCTTCACAAATTGTGTTGTTTAGAGAGAGAGAGAGAGAGAGAGAGAGAGAGAGAGAGAGAGAGAGAGAGAGAGAGAGAGAGAGAGCAGTGTTAAGGTACCCATAGACCAAGTCTACGACCAAGGCATTGTTCTTGCCAACTGTTTAAAAGCATCCACTTCTCTCTCTCTCTCTCTCTCTCTCTCTCTCTCTCTCTCTCTCTCTCTCTCTCTCTGTGTATGTCTGTCTCTCCCTCCCCCCCTCTCTCTCTCTCTCTCTTTGTATGCTTACTTGTCTGCTCATTTGATCACTCGCTAATGAATCACACATATCACCAATAAAAGAAATATCGTGATGATAAGTTCTTTATTGATGAAGACAAAATGGGAGGCTTTTTTCTTCCATCATTGATTTTGCAAAGGAAAAAAAACGTGCTAGTCTGCTTATTTGTTTACTCGTAAAGATTCTTCAAGAGGTGAACAAAAGCCTTGAAGCCTCTGAAGAGGAGAGTGGTGGTGTCGGATGGCTTGTGGTCAGAGCTCATCACCACAATTCGCAGTAGTATCTGCTACATTCACCAGAACAACATTCCGAGTCCGATGTACAATACACGGACCAGCCGATGCATTCGCCCTCCCACCTGGAAATGACGAGAGAGAAGAGCATTTACAAACCTAATTATTAGCAACATTTGTGTACTCATTATCTACACACACAAAAAACCCCCAAAGAAACAGCACATTCACACCTCATTATCTGCAATATTTTTGTGTGCCCCATATCTGCACCACAGACCAGCATACGCAAATATCATTATCTGTAAAGTACGTTTGTGTGCTTTTTATCTGCGCAATAAAAAAACTGCGCCTGTTCCTCTCTCTCTCTCTCTCTCTCTCTCTCTCTCTCTCTCTCTCTCTCTCTCTCTCTCTCTCTCTCTCTCTCTCTCTCTCTCTCTAAAACACACACACACACACACACACACACACACACACAGAGCACACATGCATGTAGATAGATAGATAGTTATAGATACAGAGAGATAGATGGATAGATAGATAGGCAGATAGATAGACAGAAAGACGTGTGACGTGTGTGTGTGTGTGTGTGTGTGTGTGTGTAAGAGTGTGTGGGTGTGTGGGTGTGAGTGCGCGCGCACCTGCGCGCGAATGTGTGTGCGTGCACGTGTGTGCGTGTGTACATGCGTACGCGCGCGCGCGCGCGTGCGTGCGTGTGTGTGCGTGTGAGTGATGAACGAGCTAGCAAAGAACCTTTACCACAGCCTGTTTCTCAGAAGTACGAGTATACTGCCTAAGAAGTCATCCATTCTTTCACATGCATTCCCAGGTAACCGTACATGTGCATGGAAAACAGAACATTCACTTCCTATCTTGGTCAGCTTCTATGGTGTCACGTGAATGACCAAGGTGTTTTATAATTGTCCATGGTATGATGCACAAGAAATAAAGTCTCAAGACGTTTGTTCAAGAATCGGGGTAACTTTACCACATCGTGTTGATTTCAGTCTGTATCCACACCAGACGCACTCCTAACACCTGGCGTCACCCACCTCTTAAATCTATTCCTTACTCTAGCACATCTTTTTGTCTAATCCATGATTAACCTACATTTTATTTCTGAAGTTGTAATCCTGTACTTATATTTGCAATTGAATTATGCTGGAGGCTTCTTCTTGGATTAAAAGAACTTTCTGTCACTACAAATTTCCAAATTACATCACATAGAGTTGCCTTCAATTCAGATTACACCTGGGTCATCACGGACATTCTTTTCAAGATTTAAAATCATTATGTTAGAAAATCGCTATCAGAACATCTTTACAACAGAAAAACAAAAACCACAGAGTTACACACCGATAAGTTATTTTTTATTTTTTTTTTTTTTTACTTTTCTTAACCAAGTCTTTAAACTGAAAGTAAAAATATTGTCAGTGAATTCTGACATTTTCTTTAAATGACTCACGACACACAAACGTTTCTTCCAAAGATGGATAGACCGACGAATGCAAAGATAGATGGATACATAGCTAGCCACAGGATATTTAGAAAGATTAATGACTAGAGAAGTAGAGACAGGCATTTCGATAGATGAAGAAAAACACAGCAGCATCGAAGGACTAAACATCTTACCAACTCTCAGCAACTGACTTTCTTTTTGATAAAAAGTTGATCTTCGCCTTTTGGCGTTTTTCTGCAAAGTCAAATTCACTTCATTAAACGTGTGTGTGTGTGTGTGGGAGGGGGGGGGGGGGGGCGTGCGTGCGTGCGTGTGTGTGTGTGTGTGTGTGCGTGCGTGCGTGCGTGCGTGTGTGTGTATGTGTGTGTGTGTGTGTGTGTGTGTGTGTGTGTGTGTGTGTGTGTGTGTGTGTGTGTCAAGTCAAGTCTAGTCAAGTCAAGTCAAGTCAAGTCAAAATTTTATTTACTGATGGGACATTGAATAAGCACATCATTTCTTTTTTTACATCAAGCCATCAACAACAAAAAAAAAAAAAAAAAAAAAAAAAAAAAAAAAGCAACAACAAATAACAACAACAACCAAATAGGATATAACACAAAAAAAAAACAAGAGCAACATACATATACCATTGACATCTAAAAATACACTGACAATGCTGTATGCATACAGAGTACATAATTTTATATGCATGCACATACATATCCACACATATGTCTGTATATTTATGCACATATATCTATGATACAAGTTGATAGACAACAATATACATAAGTAAAGGTATTTGGAATATTTAATCACACATTTCTTGCATTGTTTGTTAAATGACTTTTCAATTTTTTTCCTAAATGTATTTCGGTTACTTATACTTTTGAATGTTGTACTTAGATTGTTCCATAATGTTCCACCAGAGTAAAGGAAACTTGATTTACAGAGATTGTTTCTTGGTCTGGGGAACGTTAACGTATGATTATGTCTATGAGGGTTAGTTTTTTTAAATGTATTTAAGATCTTTTTAGGGGCACTTCCATTCATAACCCTGTGCATAAAATCGCTTTATTTAAATATAATCTATGACAAAAAGTTGAAACGTTTAGCTTCTTATAATCTTCAAGTGTCACAGAACTAGATTTTAACAAGACTAATTTTAGCGCTCTTTTATATAAACGATGAATGAATCTTAAGTTTGTTTCACTGCAGCTGTCCCATAATGTTGATGCATAATCAATGATTGGTAAAATATGTGCTGAGAAGAAAAGCTTCCGAGAATGAACATCAAGAAAATTTTTAATCTTAGCTAACTGAAATATCTTACAGGACAAGCGCTTACACAAGGATGTTGCATGATCAGTCCAAGATAAATCTCTGTCTATAATGACTCCTAAGGTTTTGTGTGATTCTACTTCATCAATTTTGTATTATCAATAAAACAATGGATTAAAATTGGATATCATCCGTTGTCTTTTTTGTCGTGCAGATACATACATACACTTAGTTTTCTCTGCATTTATAGACATATGGTTTAAATTTGTCCATGTGACTAATTTTTGGACAGTTTCTTGAAGATTATTTGTTAGTGTCTGAGGGTTAGAGTGACTAGAATATAGTAACGTGTCATCTGCAAACATTTCACATTTGCTTGTTACAAAAAAGAGGCAAATCGTTGACATATATTGAAAATAAAAGTGGTCCCAATATAGATCCTTGTGGTATCCCATATTTCACAGGCATGAAATTTGATGATTGATTACTAACAGATACTAATTGTTTTCTTTCAGAGAGAAAAGATGAAATAAACTTAATAAAATCTGGGGTTAATCCATAGCATTTTAACTTACGCAACAGTAAATCATGATTGATTACGTCAAAGGCCTTTTCAAAATCAATGAACAGAATACCTGTGAATTCATTTTCATTTATACTACATAATAGACTATCTATAAGTTGTGTGAGTGCGGTCTGGCAGGAGTGATTTTGTCGGAAGCCTGATTGGTCCTCGTGAATTAGATCATTCTTTGTAAGGAAAGAATACAATGAGTTTTGTAAATGTGATTCCAAAGGTTTAGATAGAATAGACAAAAATAGATTGGTCTATAATTACAGGGATTGGATGAATCACCGGATTTATGTAAAGGAATAACTTTAGCTTGCTTAAATTTTAAGGGATAGTATTGCTTTTCTATACATAAATTATACAGATAAGTAAGAGTGTCAGTAATTATTGGAGAAGAAAGTTTTAGTATTTTGCCATCTAATTTATCTAAATCACGTGTACCTGTTTGTTTTAAGAGTGACAGACTTTTACTAACGTCTAAGACCGTCAGAAATCGGAGAGTAAACGGGGTAGTAATTGGTTTCGAAGCAATATAATGTTTTAAATAAGAAAGATCATTTCCACCCGACTTGTCATTATTGATAATTTTAACAGCGATATTGGAAAAATGGTCATTTAACTCACTGGCTGTAATATCAGTGATTACTTGTGACTTTTTTTTGAAACATATTTATTGTTCAATATGTTTATTGCTTTCCAAATTTGTCGTGAATCCTTTGTAGATACTAACATTTCTCTGAAGTATTGTTTTTTTGACTTTCGTTTCATTGCAGTAACTTTATTCCGTTGTTTCTTGAACTGTTCTCTTGTACCAGAGCTACTTAGAAAATCTCTATTGTATCTTTCAACATCTATTTCCTTTGTTATCCATGGTGGGTTTCATTTCTTGTCTTACTCGTTTCTTTATGAATGGTGCATGTTTATTATAACATCAAGAAAAGTGCTTGTCCAAAACTCGCTCGCTTCATCAGGATCCCTAATTTGATAGATATAATCTAGCTGTGAATTTAGTAAATCAGTAAAAAAAAAAATCTTCTTTATTTAAAACTTTTAAAGTTTCTATAATATATAACTTTATGTCCTACTTTGGGGATTTTTACATGAGTTTTAAACCAAGTAAGACAAACAGGATTGTGATCGCTACAGCCGCATGACGGGGAGCATATTTCAGTAATGTTTTGTTTTGCCATTTTGTTGGTATAAATATGGTCAATTAATGTAGAAGAGGAATCAGCTATTCGGGTAGGCCTGTCAATCAATTGTTCCAGTCCTTGACTTATTAAAACTTTGAGTCCATTTAAACTGAGTTTTCATCAAATCAATGTTGAAGTCACCTAGTATGATGGTTTCTTTATTTAATATGATGATTTCGTCCATAACAGAATTGAACTTTTCATACCAGTCTATGGTTTCTGAAGGATTTCTATACACAAATCCCGTTATAAGTGGTTTATTTCCTTTTATTACAATCTCTAACCAGATAGACTCTACGTCATAATATTCAAGACTTTCCAGTCTGTTACAAGTTAAAGAAGACGCAAAATAAACAAGTAGTCCTGTAGTTTTGGGTTTGTGCGGATCTAAACGAATAATCTGATATCCTGGAATGTACATGTCAGAATCTAATATGCATGAAGATAATCGAGATTCCGCAATGCAAAACAAGTGAAAGGGATTCCCAGAATTATGTAGGATTATTGCGATGTCATCTTTTTTATTACTTGCACTGTTTATGTTAAGATAACCTATGCGGAGCCCCTGTTTACTTGGCCAGGTGTTTAATGTAGGAGGCATGGCACTGATTGATTACTCGATTAAGAATTAAAGTTATACTTCAATAGTCAATAATAGTCAAACAATCAAGACTGAGAAAAATAGGAAAAGAAGTCAATTATCAAAACAGTGTACTGCAATTACAACTGAAAGAAGTTCAGTCTCAATACACACATACAGTCTAGAAGGACAAATCCACATAAATCTTTTACATAATATAAACTACTTCCGACAACGGAGAAAAGGAATTCAAGAAAGAATTCAAGAAAGCAAAAAAAAAAAAAAAAAAAAAAAAAAAAAAAAGAAGAAGAAGACAAAAAGAAGAAGAAAGAAAAGGTACAATACAATCCAGCACGTACAAGATATGAAAGATATAATACAATCCAACACATACAAGCAGCAGAAAAAGACAAGGTAAATCTTGCGTTAGTAATTTTGCAAACACTTTAACAAAATTGAAAGTTCCATAGATATCCCGTCCCAAGTCCGAGTATGTCAACTGAAAAACATAGTATATATATGAAACAAACAACAACAACACACACACACACACACACACACACACACACACACACACACACACACACACACACACACACACACACATGTGCAGTAAGGCATCGTTAGTGTACGCTTTTGAACATAACTCAAAAATACATAAAGCTGCAGAACCGGATATCCTAATAGGAGCCACACGATTTCATATCTGACAGAATTTCGACAATGTGATGAAAAATAACAGACACTATTTACAATCATCAGAAGGGTCAAAAACCACGACGAGAGAGAGAGAGAGAGAGAGAGAGAGAGAGAGAGAGAGAGAGAGAGAGAGAGAGAGAGAGAGAGAGAGAGAGAGGGGGTGGGGGGAGGTGGCAGGTGCTTATATTTGTATTGATATGAGCGAATGAGCGCAATCATTCTAAAGTTTATTTATGTCAATGTTCATTTATGGTCACTGTACACTTTTAAATATATCATGAACTTTAAAAATAATGTGTGTGTGTGTTTTTTTTTCCCTCCTTTTCTCCTTTCTCTCCCCCCCCCCCCCCCCCCCCCCCCCCCCTCCCCCTTTTTTTTTTTCGTTTTCCTCCTCCTTCCTTTTTTTTTTTTTTTCCCCCTTTTTTTTTTTTTTACATTTTACCAGTTACTGACTGGTCTGTGGTGATCACACTGTGACATCATTTGTGACGCCACGTTGATGAGTTGTTGAGCACATTGACCAACAGGACCTAGTGGCTGCCAACTCCGTGAGTCCGCGCCACAGCCCTGTGGATCGGGTTTAAACCCTAAGAATCCTGAACCTGGAAGGAAAGGGGCCTGCCTTTGACCACACTCACCAATATTAGCATTGGGAGGGGGATAGAAATATGAGGATGGAAAACTTGGATTAGGGAAATCTGGAACCTTGTAATTTGGAAAAGGAAAGGGTGGTGGAAATGGAGGAAAGTTAGCAGGAGAAATTGGAGGGGAACTATTCCCTGTGCCAGCAGGTGGATAGCGGTAGCGCAAAGTACTACTGCCCTGTACGTTCTCCGAAGGTGTGGGATCAGCAGATTCCACTTGCTCGGATTGACCAGTATTGTTTTTTGTACCGGTCTGGGTGTTTCTTTTGGGGGGGGCAACAGGGGAAACTCTTCTAATGATGATAGGAAGGGAAGGAAGGCCAGGATTTTTATCATCATTTTTATGTAGCAGTCCTCTATTAGAGGCACGCGAGTTTCTTCGGACATCCCTGTGTGAATTGGAAGACTGAGGAGCAACACTAGAACGAAGCAGTTGATCCCTGGAAGGACCCGCATTTTCAGAGGGGCCGTCAGCACGAGGACGTGGCGCCTGTGGGAGAACCTGCTTAAAGTTGATGGCCAGGCAGGCTGTCCCTCTGGTACTGGGATGAGTGACATCCCTATACAGAGCTTGGCGTGGGGCTCCATTCTGGGTCACAAAAAGCGCTGTAATTGTCAATCAGGTCCACTCGCATGCTAGTGCATGATTCATACAAGTTCCTGTTGGACGGTGCAATGGCATTGTTCAGCTGATTACGACCACGTGCAGGAATAATGGAGCTGAAAGCAATGTAAGCTGAGGGAAAGCGACTTTTGCAAAGGCCAATGAGTTCCCGCCAATCACCTGTGGGAATAGACCCAGCCGGGCAGTCATTCACACCTACATGTACAATAAGTGTTTTTTCACGTGAGTTAGCTTTGTCAGAGAATGTAACCAGCGGAGAAGGTCCAGTATGGTTAAACCTGGTACACAAATTTTGAACATCCGGTTATTGTATGTCCCTAATCTTTTGGGATTGATATGTCTTATCACTGAGTCACCAATAACCAAGGAGGAGGTGTCTTCTGGAATTCTTAATTCCATCAATACTTGTTGGGGTGGTGGTTTGTTATTGCTCTCAGTAAAATTTTCCTTGAAGTTTTGATTAGCCTTGGATGGAATTTTCTGAGTTTATAGTATTTTCATTGGGAGATTTTGAGCTTTGATAACGATTTTGAAAACCTTCTACTTCCTGACCGAGTTCAGAAAGAACATCAAAACGATTGCTTATGGTTGTATCAGAAATTCCGACAAGGTTATTTTCTGATATAATAGAATGAGAGAAATTTTACAATTTTCTTTACTTGAGGACTGTGAAAGAATTTGAGCATTACTCTCATCATTTGAGGACTGAGGAAGATTTTGAGCATCGTCATGTATCATATTGGTAATATGTGATGGAGAGGTAATTGTGGACACTGATGTCTGTTTGGGATCATCACACTTTTGGTTTACACAAACATCTGAAGAATCATACTGCACTCCTACACTACATACTGGAAGTGTGAAGGTTTCTTCATCTTCACTTTTAATATCGGCCTGTATTGTTCCCAGACAGGTCCTCAAAGAATGATTTTCTTTATGAAGACTGCTGATAGTGGAATTCAAACTGGAAACAATATCTTTCAAGTTATCAATAGCAGAGTGCAGAGTATCTAACTTGTGGTCAATGATACATTTTATTTCATTTTTTTAGAGAAACTTTTACATCTTCAAGTTCAGAATTAATCCTAATTTCTCGATCAGCCTGATCGTTTAGTAGAAAGTCCAGAGTATTTTCCATATTGCTAAGTTTTTCGGTAAGTGTTTTATCTTTATATTTTAAAGAAGGGCAGAGTGTTCGTCTACGATAGCATTTTTTCTTTTTTGCTGTTTTGGGAGTTAAAGTAGCTTTATTCTCTTTGGAAGTGTTTCTAACATCGGAAACACACTCATGTTCCTGTTGGTCAGCTTGAAGAGGTTTCACACAGGAGTATAGTCAGTGGATGCAGATGATGGGGACACCAGAGTCACATGGTTGACACAGCGATCCAGCTGAATTTCCACATCATGCAGCGTCGTTTGCAGAACAAGAGGAGGCGGAGCAGAATCAGGAAAGGAGCCGTCGTTGCAGCATTCTGGAGTCTGAATGTGAAACACAACTAGACAGGGGAACAGCAGAGCCT
>JADBJO010011148.1:40000-42500 GCA_016801955.1 Conus betulinus
GCCTCCGTTTAAACCCTGGTCAGAGGTATATCATTAGATGTGACTCCGTTTTTAAACCTGGGTCAGAGGTAAATCATTAGATGTGACTCCATTTAAACCCTGGTCAGAGGTATATCATTAGATGTGACTCCATTTAAACCCTGGTCAGAGGTATATCATTAGATGTGATTTTTGAGTACCAGAACGAGGTAGACACTTTTCATCTGATCTTAGATTTTGACGGAAAATTTCTTCTTAAGTAATAATGCGCTTTAAAAAAAAAAGTCCGGTTTAATGATCCTCCGCTGCTGCTGCTGCTGCTGCTGCTGTTATTGTTGCTGTTGTTGTTTTACAACTGTGTAAGGGATTTACTTAGACAAGTTGACAACCCTGATCTGGTCCTCGTGGTCGTGGCTATACACAACATGGATTGGACTGAATTCATTGACTGGTGGCCTAGTTGGGAAGAGGAGGGGGAAGGGGGCGGGGGGAAGGGGGGAGCGGGGGTTGGGTGTGTGTGTGAGGTGGGTGGTTTGGGGGGGGGGGGGGGGAGGGGATTTGGCTGGCTGGCTGTCGGGTTGATTTGTCGAATGATTGATTGGTTTCTTGGGTGACTTGTCTGGTGTTTGTATGATTGGTTTACTGGTGGCCTCGTTGGCTGGTTTTGAACTGGATTGATCGACTATCGCATTGATTGGTTTACGGCCGGTTGTTTGGTTGCTGCTGGATGGTTGGGTGGTTGGTTGGCTCGCTCGCTGGTTGCTTAGTTTTAATTATTTGCCGTAAGCCTGTTACGTTTGCTTCCTTTGAGTTCACGCGAGTCAAGTGGATAAACCACTCGGTCTGGAAGCAAGAACATTTCCTAGACATGCTGCTCGAGGCTTGAAACGGTGAGGCGTGGAAGGTGTGTGTGTGTGTGTGTGTGTGTGGGGGGGGGGGGGGGGGGCGTACGGGGGGGTGGGGGGGGAGGGGGAGGGGTTCTTCCACTGGATCTTAGAAAATGATCTAGATGCGGGCGATTGTCCTTTTTGTAAAAATGAATAAGTAAGTAAATAGATAAATAAATAAATGAATATCACACACACACACACCACACACACACACGCACACACACACACACACACACACACGCGCGCGCGCGCGCGCGCTAAAAATTAGCCATAGCCTTTTTCAGCCGCGACCACAGAGACCCTTTCAATGGAGGAAAACGAAGAGTTACGATTGAGTCAATATCTCTTTCAGCAAAGGTTAAATCACATATTTTATGACTTCGAATACATTTTGAATGCCTTGTGATTGACAACTTGACGACAACAGCAACAACATTGGCCTGTATTACAGCAAGTAGATTTCTCCAGAGTTTAGCAGTGCTGTTGTGCTTTTAAAAAGAAAAAAAAAAAAAGAAAAAAGAAATAATGCCTTGTATCTGATAAGCTGAAAAGGGTAAAAGATGCGATTGTCAACTGGCGACTGATTCGCTCTCGAAAATTGCTGTGCAAGCAGCCTAATGACGCGATATTTTTGCCAGCATATTTGCGTTGTTTTCTTATTCTTTCTTGTTTTTTTTTTTTTTTTTTTTTTTTTTTTTTTTTTTTTTTTGGGGGGGGGGGGGGGGGGGGGGGGGGAGGGGGGGGGGGGGGGGGGGGGGTCGGGTTTACCTTCTTTTTTGTTGTTTTTTTGTTGTGTTTGTTTCTGGTGGTCTTTGTTTGTTTGTTTGCCTTTTTTTTTTGGTGGTGGACGGGGGGATGGGTGGGGGTGGGGGTGGAAATTTTAGCAAAACGGCAATACAATCTAGGGAAGCAGTTCCAGTTGCACATGACAGGATTCTGCCTGTTGTTTCACTGTACAAAAGGACAGAAAAACAACACTGAGCAGCCAAAAAGAAAGCACCGATATTCCATGAACGAATAAATAGGATCTAAAACACAGAAGGCGCAAGTTCCACTGACTTTTCACAACATTGTCTCTCTCGTTTGTTAGGGAGAGAAAAAAAAACACAACAAAACAACAAAAAAACAAACAAAACAAAAAACTAGCACGAACTGCTGCTACGACGCCATCCCCGTCTGCCAGAATGTCGCCGCCGAAGAGATAGTTTTTTTCGCTCCTCGATGCGGTGTGTGTGTGTTGGGGGGGAGGGGGGGGGGGGGGAATTTCGCCCGACACTGGCTCGATTTTTGTGCCTGTAGATTAACACAATGAATTGAACATCGGCCACCGCGGTGAATGAAAAGCAGTTAAGTTAATTTCGCTCGCACGGATTAATTTGTAATCTCCTTATGAAATGGCAGCATCAGCCGAGCCTCAGAACAGAATGAAGGGAAGCTTTCTTTCCTTAAAAATGGCTGCAGATTTCGTCGCGAAAAAGGCCCAGCTTCTGTCACTGAAAAAGGCTTTTTTTTTTTCGCTGAAAGATGAAGATTTCGGTGAAAAGGCAAACGCCAGCTGAGGAGTAGTGGAGGTCCCTGTATTGAGTGTGACACTTATGCCTAGTTAGCGCATCGGCGTGACATATTGTACT
>JADBJO010011148.1:50000-57500 GCA_016801955.1 Conus betulinus
GAGGAGGGAGGCACAGAGGAAGGGGAAGTTGAGAGAGAGAGAGGGAGAGTGGAAGGGGAGGTGACTAGGGGAACAAAAACGATGTAAACCTTTTCCTGGCTCAGATATAAAAAAAAAAAAAAAAAGCGATGCATTACCGGCTCTTCAGTCTGGGGCCCCAAACATCATTATACCTGCACCATGTGCTGAAGATGAAATAGAAATAGGCAGCTAACGAGGAATATTGCACAGGAACCGATGAATGAACTTGACATGTATTGGGGAATTTCTGCTGCGCTTCTTTCAGCAGAGTGCGGTTCCTGTTTTACCTCTTAGGATGATGGGGAGGTACGCAGAAAACGAAGCGAACGAAAGAGACAGACAGACAGACAGTCAGATAGACAGAGACAGGACAGGCGGGACATAGAGATAGGCAGACAGACAGATTTTCCCGACAAAGACCTTTGCAGGCTAAAATCAAGGGGTGAGTGATTATTCAGTATGTTCTGATTGTCATGACGTAGCGCTTTCTCTTATCTTCCATCTTCCATAGGGATCAACAGACACGTTTTCAACGACTTGATTATGATGACAAAGCTGTTCCTCGTATCATGAAGGCTTTTACGTGCAACTTAACTTGATGCTCTTACTCTTACCGATAACTGGTGATGGCATCAGTAATCTTAAGTCAGAAACCGTTATGGAGTTTCAAAGAACTTTGATGGAAAACATAAACTTTGAGAGAGAGAGGACAGACAGACAGAGAGAGAGAGAGAGAGAGAGAGAGAGAGAGAGAGGCAAAATCACGTGAACAGATAAAAGGATGTCATGTCTACCAGCGCACTGGCGCAGGCATCGGCAGATTTACAGTATGTGGTGAAGATGATTAACAAAAATGAATCATCAGCGGGAAGAGACAGAGCCAGAGGGCTGCACGCTGCAGGGGGGGGGGGGGGGGGGGGGGGGGGGCAGTCCATATGGGCATCAACCAATGAATGAACGATTCGGCGAGTCGCCATTGCGTCACGTGATTCGCTTTTCCGTTTTTTTTTCCCTCACAGCGTCCGCTGGTCTCCCGACTTGGAAAACACAAGTCTTACTGATCTACAGTGAACCTTAGAAGCTGACGACAGTTCGTTGGTTTTAATTGTGAGCTGAGCAGTACTTTTAGTGTTTCTTCAGTATGGACACGACGGTAGGTATGGTGAGCTTAGGTTATATATATATAATTTGTGTTATTAGTGTGTCCGAGTTCCCAGTTCTCTTTCTCATATGCATAGTCTACGCTCTGTTCTGTTCTCTTCTCAGTATCCTCGTCCTTTTCTATTTTCTTCACTTTTATCGCCTTCTGTTCCGTCCTCTTCCTTTCGCTTCTCGTCGCTCTTGATCTGTCTCTGTTCTGCAGTTGTGCAGTTCTCTGCTCTGTTCTGCAGTTGTGCAGTTCTCTGCTCTGTTCTGCAGTTCTCTGCTCTGTTCTGCAGTTCTGCAGTTCTCTGCTCTGTTCTGTCCTCATCTCTTTCCCTTGCTTTCTCTTCTGTTCTGTTCTGTGTTCTCATCTTCACATCTTTTCTCTTCTATTGTGTTCTACTCTGAGTTCTCTTGTCCAATCTTATACTTCAAAAACAAACTTCAATTCTAAGAGATGACTTCTCTCCCTTTCTATTCTTTTGTGTTGTTTTCTGTTCCGTGTTGTTCGCGTCTTTCCTCTTCTGTTCTTTTCTGTTCCACTTATTCCCTTTCCTCGTCTCCTTTTCTATTCTCCTCTGTTCTCCTGGCTTTCTGTTGTCTCCTGTTCTGGTCTGAGTTCACCACTTTTAAACGTATGTTTTCCCCAACTGTCCTTGATCCTTACATGTTTTTTTTTTCTCTACCAGTTTTTTTTTCTGATCTCTTCTTCGTCTATTCTGAGTCTTAACACTACTTTTTTTTTATATTTCTTCTCTCTCCATATCTTTCCACACACTTTTTTTTTTGCTTCTCCTTTCTTTCTTGATTGGCTTCTCTTTCGTTTTGTGTGTCTCTGACCTTCTTTTCTACATTCTTGCCACTGTCCCCACTTCCTCTCTCCCTCCCCTCCCCATCTCTCTCTCTCTCTCTCTCTCTCTCTCTCTCTCTCTCTCTCTCTCTCTCGACTTCAAGCATGTAATGTCCATCGGCTAGAAGATGCGTTACGCATTAAGAAAAAAAAAAAGAAAAAAAAAAAAGCTCCCTGTATCACCATGGACTTAAACGGTGACACAATCAGCTTCAACAGAGCATATTCAATTTTGAGCAACAGCAACAAAACCAGGGTCAAGCCCTTGGTCACTTTGCTTGTTCATGGAATATCTGTGTGCAAATTGATATATAATTCGTTCTTTTCAATTAAGATTTTTCAGAGAAAAAAACAGGAAACAGGTAATTTTTTTTCTTTTTCGATAAATGAAGGAAAGCATGTAATGCACACAAAGCAAAATAAGAAAAAAAGGAAAGACAAAAGAAGAAAAGAAATGGAGAGTTCTTGGATTTGCATTAGACTGAAGCCAAGCAAGTGGTAACAGCTGTAAAAAGCAGCAAAACAAATCGCTAAAATAGGGGGAAAATACTGTTAGCTGGACAATTATCAGGATGGCTGCAGCCAAGAGCTTGTCTGGTCGATGAAAAAAAAAAAGAAGAAACAAAACAGGATCAAGACAGAAAGAATAACAAACAAACAAAACGAAAGCAGGGGTGGGGGTGGGAGGGAACCTTCGGCTGCACCATGTGATGTTTGAAACGTCAAATGAGACTCACAGTTCCAGATCAAAGGAGGTAGGAGTAGCAGCCGCGCCTCTCACCCTCAGCCAATGGACGAACGACGCACTGTCCGTCATACGTCACGTGTCACCCCACTCACGTTGTCTTGGACACCTAATGGCCTGCTCGCCAATCCCTGAAGAGGCGTCATTATTCCTCTGGGCTGTTTGTTTCCCCTGCAGAGTGTGTGTATGTGTGTGTGTGTGTGTGTGTGTGTGTGTGTGTGTGTGAATGCGAGTGAGGTCCCTTTTCTTACTGGCCCTTTCCTATCGCCGTCCTCTCTGTTCCTCACCACCATCGTATCCCTCTCTCTCCTGCCCTTCTCCATCACCTTACCTTGTCACCACTGGCCAGAGCAAACCTCTCCTCTCAGGCGCTCTGATGTTATCATGGCGACTGTATGAATGAGTAGCGGTACTTGTTATCCAGACGTATGCAAGTATATGGATGTGAGAGTTCAATACATATTCCAGTGATGTGCGCTGCTCGCAGGGAAGCAAGAGTAGCTTGTCGAGGCATCGTGTGACTGGACTTCGTTGTGTTCAGAGCACAGCTGGTTTGTTGTTTAGAGGTAAACGGTTTAGGCGTGCTGTTGATTTTTGGTCATAGGGAGACGATAATCTAATGTGGCAGTGATGGCGTGAATACCAAAGGAGATGCAGTTTCAGAAATGTGTTTCATCCTTGATGCCCACAGATTTACGATATGTGTGATGTGTTTCATCTGTTATGCCCACAGAGTTACGATATGTGTGATGTGTAACATCTGCTATGCCCACAGATTTACGTTATGTGTGATGTGTTTTCATCTGTTATGCCCACAGATTTACGATATGTGTGATGTGTTTCATCTGTTATGCCCACAGAGTCAACGTTATGTGTGATGTGTTTCATCTGTTATGCCCACAGAGTTAACGTTATTTGTGATGTGTTTCATCTGTTATGCCCACAGAGTTAACGCTATGTGTGATGTGTTTCATCTGTTCTGCCCACAGAGTTAACGTTATTTGTTATGTGTTTGATCCGTTATGCTCACAGAGAGTTGACGTTATGTGTGATGTGTTTCATCTGTTATGCCCACAGTGTTAGCGTTATGTGTGATGTGTTTCATCTGTTATGGCCACAGTGTCAACGTTATGTGTGATGTGTTTCATCTGTTATGCCCACAGAGTTAACGCTATTTGTGATGTGTTTCATCTGTTATGCCCACAGAGTTAACGCTATTTGTGATGTGTTTCATCTGTTATGCCCACAGAGTTAGCGTTATGTGTGATTGTTTCATCTGTTATGCCCACAGAGTTAGCGTTATGTGTGATGTGTTTCATCTGTTATGCCCAAAGAGTTAGCGTTATGTGTGATGTGTTTCATCTGTTATGCCCACAGAGTTAGCGTTATGTGTGATGTGTTTCATCTGTTGTGTGCCGACAGAGTCAGCGTTATGTGTGATGTGTTTCATCATGTTATGCCGACAGAGTCAACGTTATGTGTGATGTGTTTCATCTGTTATGCCGACAGAGTCAACGTTATGTGTGATGTGTTTCATCTGTTCTGCCCACAGAGTTAACATTATGTGTGATGTGTGTCATTTGTTATGCCCACAGAGTCGACATTATGTGTGATGTGTTTCATCTGTTATGCCCACAGAGTCAACGTTGTTTGTGATGTGTTTCATCTGTTATGCCCACAGAGTTAACATTACGTGTGATGTGTTTCATCTGTTCTGCCCACAGAGTCAACGTTATGTGTGATGTGTTTCATCTGTTCTGCCCACAGAGTTAGCGCTATTTGTGATGTGCCATAGTCTATTGCATGTCGGACGGTGTCATTTTTTTTGCCATCGTTAGGATTACATTCCTGTTACAGCGTTTTTCTTGAGTGTGCATGGTTGCACGCAGATATGTGTGTGTGTGTGTGTGTGTGTGTGTGTGTGTGTGTGTGTGTGTGTGGTGGGGGAGGGGGGGGGGGTCAGAGAGACGTGAGAATGGGTGTTGATGTGTTTGTTGTGTGTGTGTGTGCGTATCTGTATGTGCATGTGCGTGTACATGCGTGCATGAGAGAGAGAGAGAGGGAGAGAGCAAATGTACGTGTAGGAGGGGGTCGTGGTACGGTTAATAGGGCTATGGGACGGATAGGGAGGAAGGAGGAAGCACTCTTCTAGTTTCTGGTTCGCTTAAACACTGATCATCCTATTCATGATTTCATTTTCCTCAAGTGTCCAAATCAGTCCTTTGATTTTCAGGGGATTTGAGCTTGGAAGGAAGGGTGGGATGTAGGGTCATGCAATGGAGGTGTGGGGACTGGGGTGGAAGAGCCAGGGGAAAGGGAGGTGTTGGGGTGGGGTGGGGGGTTAATGCGATATGAATTTAGGATTTTCAAGTTCCAGGCTCCAACATACCGTTCTTCTTTTCAGTTTTCATCGCCCTACATACCTAAAGATATTTGTGGCATGTGCTGATTATTTTCAAGAGGATTTTGTTTTTTGTCAAAACATGATCGATGCCAGGGTATGCTGTAATTTAACGTTCTTTTAAGAACATTCCGTTCGAATGGTTATATGAACAGAAATACAAACGCACGCAAAGGAACACCTGCTCTCTTGCAGCAGCCGTAACAGATAGATACACATACACACAGACACACACAGACACAGACACAGACACAGCACACACACACACACACACACACACACACACACACACACACACACACATACATCACACACACATCCACACTCAAACACACACACACACACACACACACACACACACACACACACATACACACGCATACACACACACACACACACACACACACACACACACACACAAACGAGCGCGCGTGCGCGCACATACTCGAGCGTACGTGCACACACACCACACACACACACCCACACACACACACACACACACACACACACATACACACACACATACACACACATATGCAGGCACGTATGCATGCATACACGCATACACGCATACACACACACTCACACACACACACACACACACACACACACACACACACACACACACACACGAGAAAATCACCATGTGCCGTTGAGATTCACTCGAGGATTACAGCTATACCCCTTTTTATTTTGTGTTTCATCTCATAGAATACATTACTACATGTGCACACACAGTGAGGAGAGAGGGAGAGAGGGAGAGAGAGAGAGAGAGAGAGAGAGAGAGAGAGAGAGAGAGAGAGAGAGAGGATTGAACGGAAGGCGGGCACAGGGGTAAATAAAACCACACGCACCCTTTTGCTGGCACTGATAACAAAGATATGCATTACCTGCCGTGCTGACGTGGGCCCCCAACATCATCATCATACGTGCAGCATGTGGCGAATAGGATATGGAACTACGCTGCTAGTAAGGGAATTGCTGTGCTGGAACCAGTGAATGAACCTGACATGCACTGGGGAATTTTAGTTGCAGCCCTCTTCACCTGAGTGATCTTCGTGTTTTACCTCTTAGGGTGATAGCGACGCATAAGAAGTAAAGAGAGAGAGAGAGAGAGAGAGAGAGAGAGAGAGATGAGAGAGAGAGAGACTCTCCACCTGAGAGAGGAGATAGGAGAGATAAAAGAGAGAGAGAGAGGACGGAGAGAGAGAGAGAGAGAGAGAGAGAGAGAGAGAGAGAGACTCCACCTGAGTGTACTTCATGTTTCAGGAGGATAGGGAAAAATAAAAAATAATGAGAGAGAGAGAGAGAGAGAGCGAGAGAGAGAGATGTCTTCGCCCATTGACAAGGGGTTCGTATTTGTGTGTATAAATCCCCAACAACAGCAACAATTATTCCGAATGATATTTCGGTGTATACTGATTATTTACGTTTCTGTCTCATATTCGAAATCTTTCATACAAATAAACAGATTCGGTTTTTTAAACGGTCAATTTTGTGACACATACCTCTTTCTATTATCATACACACGGTTTTGTAAACACATGAATGCCGTATTTTTATCTGATATGACAGTGGTTTTTATCTCACGTGCATATGTGTACACATACATGGACATATTTTACCTAATATCAATATAAAGTAAATCAGAAAACATCTGGACTTTTAAAGACGGTCGATGTGATATAAAAACTTCTAAGAGGGAGAGAGAGAGAGAGGGAGACAGACAGACAGACAGACAGACAGACAGACAGAGACAGAGAGGAGGGGAGGGGAAAGCTTGAAGCACAGGAAAGATGAAAGCATTTTTTTTCAGATGAAAAGCATTATTTTCTTCTTAAGAAAAGCATTTAAGATATGCATATAGCAAAAAAAAAAAGAGAAAACCAAAGGAAGAAAGGAAATGACGTTTTTTTGGATTTGTTCTGCCTCAGAAGACTCGTGGGCATTAAGTGGCAAGGTAAGATTTCGGACACTGAAGTCTTCACTTGTGCTGGCCTGCCTAGCATCTTCACCATCCTGATGCAGTCACAGCTTCGCTGGGCAGGTCACGTAGTTCGCATGCCAGACCATCGGCTGCCAAAGAAACTATTGTTTGGCGAACTACAACAGGGAAAACGCTCTCATGGAGGCCCAGGAAGAAACGTTTCAAAGACAGCCTCAAATCTTCCCTGAAGGCCTTCACATCAGCCACACGACATGGGAGCAGACTGCCCAGGACAGAGACGGGTGGCGATCAGTTGTCTGCAAAGGTGCAGAGAAAACCTGTGAAAGTAACAGAATTGCTGCAGCTGAGCAGCGCAGGATGATCAGGAAGACCAGCGCCAACAGACCTCCAAC
>JADBJO010011148.1:62500-66907 GCA_016801955.1 Conus betulinus
CCCAACTCACCTCCCCCCTACCCCCCCCCCCCCCCCCCCCCCCCCCCCCACCTCACATCCGACCTGCCAACGAGTGTATTTTCTCACAGTCTGTTTTAAAAAGAGATTTTTTTTTCATTTTAATTTTCATCTGATTGTGATAAGGTGAACAGAGGAAACGAATGGCGTGTTCAGTACTAACTAGAGTGATTTTTTTTTTTATAAGGATAACAGGATTTAAAATGAATCTGTTATAAACGTTTGTATGGTGCTACGGTTTTTTTTTTTTTTCTTTTTTTTTTTTTTCTTTTTCTTTTTTTTTAGATTTTTCAGTCCTTTTCATTTTCCCGGTGTCGGACAGTCCTGTGGTCCATTGTGCTATGATGAAAACGATTTTTTTAACATCATCAATTGAAGGGTTGAAGTCGTCACTGCTAATTTGTGGATGAGTATTTATTTACAAGTTGTTATGGAAACATAGCTACTAAATTTAGTCCTCTCTAAGTATAGTTTTTTTTTTACTTATATTCATTTTGTTATGTATTTTGACATCTTCGAATTTACTCGGAAAGCCAACGAAAGGTCAGTCTACTGTTATTATGAAACGTGACTGAACTTTATTCTGACTGCGAAACAAAAAGGTTTTTTTTATTCAAAGGAAAGTCTTGTGATCCCCTGACAATGGCGCCTGGTGCTTTAACTAATGAACAATGAGCCTCCGAAGCAGACAATGTTGGCTGGTTTTGATCGTGCATTGGGCAGTGAGTCCGTCGTCTTCAGTATGGACTTGGAGGTACGTTCCACGAGCTTTGATCGCGTCTTCCTTTGTCGTCTTTTTCAAATATCTTCAATTTTCTATTTCATTTGTACAACTTCAGTTCTCTTTCTCTCCTCTTCTCACTGCCCTCTTCTGCCCTCTTTGTTCTGTTCTGTTCTGTTCTCTTTTCTTCTCTTCTCTTTTTTTTCTTTTCTTCTTTTTTGTTTTTCCTTCTCTTCTCTGCTTCTTCTCTTCTCTTCTCTTACTCTTTTTTCTCTTCTCTTCTGTTCTCACTGTCCTCTTCTTTTTAGTTGTCTTCTGTTTGTCCTCCTCTCTTCTATTCTTCTTCTCTCCTTTTATGTTCTCTTCCCTTTTGTCCCTGCTTTCTCTTCTGTGGTTCTGTTCTGTTTTGCTTTGTTATGTTGTCATGTTTCCTCGTCTATTGTGCTCAGTTCTTTTCTGTTCTCTTTTCTTATGTTTGTTTTCTTCAGTTCTGTACTGTTTCTTCTTTCCTTCTCTGCTCCTCTGCTTTTTATTTCTTCCTTCTTTTCTATCTGTTTTGTTCTCTTCTTCTTTTCTTCCTTCGTCGGTTCTTTCTGCTCGTATTTATTTTCTTTCCTAGTTCCTGTTCTGCCCGTATCTATTACCCTCGTATCTATTCTCTCCCTATTTTCTCTCCACATTTCTTCTTTTTTGTGCTCTCTCTCTCTCTCTCTCTCTCTCTCTCTCTCGATCTCTCTCTCTCCTCTCTCTATCTCTCTCTCTCGTTTTCTTAAGCCATCTGCTCTCTTTCTTTTTTCCTTTTTCTCCTCGTTCATGATGTCATCTTTTTCTCTCTAAGTCTTCTTCTCTACTTTTATTTTTCCTCTTTCAATCTGACTTCTTCCTTTATTCTCCTCTTTTATTTTGATTTTTCTCTTCTCTCCTATCCCTATCTCCCCGTCCCTACTACCAATCACTTTTACTCATCTCTCTCTCTCTCTCTCTCTCTCTCTCTCCTCTCTCTCTCTCTCTATGGCATACAACAAATACACATACACAACACACACACACACACACCACACACACACACGCACGCACGCACGCACGCACGCACGCACGACACAACAAAAGAAAGAAAGAAAGAAAGAAAGAAAGAGGGAAGATGAAGAAAGTGAAGAGAGAGAGAGAGAGAGGAGAGAGGAGAGGGGGGGGGGGTATCAATACGGATGCGAAATATTTCATGCATATTTAGGCTAAAGTTCCTATCTGAAGGGATTGTCGTGCTATAGCCATATGCATACGCACATTACATGGAACGGAGGCACCAGCCATAACAAACATTTGCCATACACGAAAACATCCCTGGTAAATTTCCAAGCAACATGTTCTTAGAATATAGCAGTAAACATTACGTTTACAGCTTTGTAAGTGAACATTAGTGCATTGGAAATACCCACTCAAAATTGAGTAGAAAATGGCGTGGATATTAATGATGTTCAGGGTGAAAGAATATATACTCAAACCATGAAAAACAGTGCATCTAAGTAGTACATGAGGTTAAGAGAGAGAGAGAGAGAGAGGGGGGGGGGGACAGACAGACAGACAGAGATTGAGAGGCAGACAGACAAAGACAGAGATATAAACAGACAGACAGACGAGACAGACAGACAGACAGACAGACAGACAGACAGGCTGACAGACAGACAGAGAGACAGAGACAGAGAGACAGAATAGGGAGGAGAGAGAAGACCGTTGTAAAGAAAAGTAGGTTCTCTCTCACACACACACACACCACACACACACACACACACACAAACGCGCGCGCGCGCGCGCGCGCACGCACGCACGCACGCACGCATGCACGCACACATTCACATGCGCATTCACCCCTCTCTGTCTCTCTGTTTCTCTGTCTGTCTGTCTCTGTCTGTCTGTCTGTCTGTCTGCCTGTCTCTCTCTCTCCCTCTCTTCTTCTTCTTCTTCTTCTTCTTCTTCTCCTTCTTCTTCTTCTTCTCTTTTCTGTTTGTTTCTTTTTCTCTCGATTTCGCTCTTTTTCTTTTTAATTTACTTTTTTTTTAAACTGAGCTTTCTTCGTTGCGTTTGGTCTCTTTTCTATACGCTGTATAAACCCAACGCACTACACCCCAACTTTTCAAACGTGATGGAAAATTATCGTGTGTTTCCAGGCTGCGTGTCCGTTTTTTTGTCCTTTCTGTCTTTTCTATCTTGCTTTCGTCTTTCTGTTTTTCCTGTATTGTTGTTTCTTGTTTTATTTTTTCTTTATGACTTTCCTTCTTTTCCCTTTCTTTCTCTCTCTCTCTTCTTTCTTTTTCTTTTTTCTTTACCTTCACTTTTTATTCTCCCTTTTGTTCTTTCCGTCTTTCTTTCATTCCTTTATTGTTTTCCTTTGTTTTGTTTTTCTTGTTATTATTTTCAGTTGTTTTTTCTTAATGGTCATGTTTTCCCATTTCATTTTCTAAGTTACCCACACACAATTCATGTAGTTGTACAAACAATCAACATTTTTTAGGTTTATTCGTTCTTTTCTTTATGTTTAGTTTGTTCGCTTGTTCGTTTTTCGTTTTGCTTGTTATATACTACTTTTTGCTTGCTTTCTTTCTTTCCTTCAGAGTGTTGGGACTTCCTTTTTTTTTTGACTAACCTTTTTTTGTTGACATAACACCCCTCCCCCCACCCCACCCCCCTTCTTTCTTTCCCTTACTTATTTCTTTGTTTCTGTGTTTCTTTCTTACTAGTAGTGATTCCTTCCTTGATTTTTTGCATCTGCACTTGCTCTCTCTTCTCTCTCTCTCTATCTCTCTCTCTCTCTCTCTCTCCTCTCTCTCTCTCTCTCTCTCTCCGCTTGCTCGCTTGCTCGCTCGCTCGCTCTCTCGCTGTCTCGCACGATCGCTCTCTGTAAAAAGCCCACCTATTATCTCTTCCCTCTATCTCTCTCTTACACCTCTCTCTCTTACGCAAAAACGCATCGCACAACACACATCGAACAAACACACGCGCGCGCGCGCGCGCGCGCACACAACACACCAAACAACACACACACACACGCACGCACGCACGCACGCACGCACACACACGCATTCACACACGCACAAGCACACGCACACACACAGCCACACACACGCACACAACACACACACACACCACACACCACACACACCACACACACACCACACACACACACACACCAGGATAAACATGAGGATGATCACACGCTGTCTTCCAGACGAGGAGAGTTTCCGGATTTATTTCTGGTAAACGACCACAACAGCAATACTTTGGAAGATGTGTGGACGTCACGTTGACGTCACTTAATGCTTGTCCAGGACTCCTGATTGAGGAGGATGGCAGTTTGTTTCCCATCGATCTCTGTGTATGTGTATGTTGGTCGGTGTCTGTCTGCCGGTTAGTATTTCTTAAACGGTGACGCTCTCTCTCTCTCTCTCTCTCTGTCGCTCTCTATCTCTTTCTCGTCTCTCTCTCTCTCTCTCGTCTCTCTCCTTCTCTCTCCCTCTCTGCTCTCTCTCTCCTTGTTTACCCGTTCTTTAATTCCTTATTTTCTGCCTAAATTGGTACCCTTTTGTCTTTATTAATGTGGATTCCTCATCTATCTTCTTTATTCTTCAACAGTTTAAATCCATTTGCTTTCGTAAGAATGGGATTTTATTTTG
>JADBJO010011149.1:0-30000 GCA_016801955.1 Conus betulinus
TGCATTAATTCAGCTAAGCCATGGAGCCACAGCACATAAACCAACAACAGAGGACGAGAGAATTGACCAAGCCATGCAGTGATGAAGAGAACACCGCTGAGACAGGCAGCCCTGACCATGGCCACAATTCATGGAGTAGTCTAGCCAGCCAGGGACACCATGTCAAGTGCAAATTAAAAACTAAGATTAAAATTCAACCTTTAAAGAGAAGGTAGGTCAAAGTGAAAAAAGCCTTTTCTAGAATACTGAATACTGATCTCAACAGTGTATTATCATAGTCCACGTCTAAATTTGATTACATCAAAAATATTGATCATAAATTATGAACAAATATTGATCTCATCTAAAAAAAAAATTGAAGTTACATTAGTTGGAACATCTCAGAACAAGTCTCCATACAGTTTCCATGTAAATGCTCATGCCAAATGTCATATGAACCTCAGCAATCATCACATCTTTGTCAGTTTTGTGGCTCAAATGTGATGTATGATGTTTTATCTTTGTTGTAACGTTCGTTTACTATAGTTAAATGATATACTATGTTTTATATCTTATGTCTGAATTAAATGTTTTAACCATTTTACTGTCCACTTCTCACTGACTTTGCTTTCTGCTACACTGCAGATGAATATATTCCCATTTTACAAAAAATCAGTTTCATAATATATGGAACAATGAAATGTTGAATCATGAATCACATGGAATGGCATGCACCATGGCGCTTCAAAGGTGAGGTGTGTCAGCATATGGACTGCTATGAAAGCGTCTGCCCTTGATGAGGTATTGGTAAAGGAGTCCATGCCAGCCCTCAGAACACTCCTTTTGTTTCACCCATTCCCCTGTCTGGATGTTGATCACACGGCCTGAAAAACAGTGAGAAAGACTGTGATGAGCAACAATGTTGGCAACTACAACAGCACAAACATTCTTCCACACCATCATCAAGTTCACTTGTAAATAGTTTAATCATCTTGCATTTGCATTTTTTCAGCCCAAAACTGCTCCCTAGTATTATATTTTTTTGAGAAATCAATGGAATGCGGTCAGTTCACAACCTGGTCTTGTGAATGAATTGTTTCCCACAACCCCCATACTACTGCTAAGATTTCATTGGACACGTCTCAGGAATGCCCATTCTTTTGGCCGGCCCTCGACTTAAAACAGGTCGCAGTGTGTGAGGGAAACTAACGCAGCATGTGCGGCCAGTTGTGGCCGTAATGAACACCAGGGGAGACAAACACAGCGGCCGGATACAGGCAAACATGCAAGAGGGTAAATTAGGCTCTTTTCCTGGAAAAAAGGAAGGAAACTGACATTTTCTTTCTCAACACATGCATATGTGCATCTCTCTAACCCATACACATGGAGACAGCATGCATATAGAATAATGTAAATAAAGTGGCTGGTTACCGACATAAAATTCGAGACGTCCTATTTTTCCAAAAACATGTCTCTTAGCATTTGTAGATATGCCAATACATCTATTTTTCAGGTCTTCGCAAACTTCAACATGAGTGCATTGTGTGGTCTGAAGTCTTGCCTGAAAAACGGAGACAACTGGGCCATATAAGATACACAACATCTATTTTAAAGCCTGGCTTCATCTTACAGACTATTTTCTTCAAGCAGTAATCTGCCTGAATCTACATCAACTTGCCCTAATTCAGGCTTCAGACATATCCACAGGCACCCTTGTTTCAAATGTGACCAACACTTTGGTGTCCATGCCTTTGCATCTCCTGAAATACATAATGTAACTCTCTTCTTGCCAGCCTTCCTGAACAACTCTCCACAGACTTCCAAACAGTGCTGTTCAACCAGTCTTTAGATCCTCCAAGTCTGAACATGCAACACCACTTTCTGCAATCACTGACTGGCGGCCAATCTGTCACAGTATCCACTACACATTTTCCACACTCTCCTGTCTGTCATCTCAGGTTCAACATCAGACCATCTGTCTGAATGACATCCCATCTACACACTTTGTTCAACATCATCTGTCTGACCATCTGTCTGAATTACATCCCATCTACACACTTTTCCTCAACATCAGACCATCTGTCTGAATTACATCCCATCTACACACTTTCTTCAACATCAGACCATCTGTCTGAATGACATCCCATCTACACACTTTGTTCAACATCAGACCATCTGTCTGAATTACATCCCATCTACACACTTTGTTCAACATCAGACCATCTGTCTGAATGACATCCCATCTACACACTTTGTTCAACATCAGACCATCTGTCTGAATGACATCCCATCTACACACTTTGTTCAACATCAGACCATCTGTCTGAATGACATCCCATCTACACACTTTGTTCAACATCAGACCATCTGTCTGAATGACATCCCATCTACACACTTTCTTCAACATCAGACCATCTGTCTGAATTACATCCCATCTACACACTTTCACATTAGTTCCCCTTTTCCTCTGACACTCGTCTCCCGCAACTGCCCACACTGAAAAAATAAACAAAGAGCAACTGCCCCCACTGAAAAATAAACAAAGAGCAACTGCCCACACTGAAAAATAAACAAAGAGCAAAAAGTACTTCTTTTGTAAAACCTCAGCTACATGGAAAAAATTACTTCAGTCACTTGGAAAATCACATTCTCTCACCACATCCAAGACGGACTTAAAACACATGTTTGTTCCAAATAAACAGTACATATGATATCTGCATGCATGAGAAGAATATGAGCAGGGCTAGACAGTAATCTTTGCTTTCCCTCTTGGCCAATCAGTGAACAAAAATAATTTGACCAGCAGGGTTTTGCACTTACCCTGACTTAACCACACACACATACACACACACACACACACACACACACACTGCATCAGTATGCCATACCCTATTAGTTCTTTTCCCATTTCCTTTTGTTCTTTTTCTCATTTCTGTTTCCTCATTTGCTTTTTCTGTCTCGTCATCCCAGGCTCTTCAGTGACATAACTCCAATGCAACTCTTTGCAACTCCCCAATACCACAGCTACACCCAGCTCATCCTGCCACAGCTCCCGCACTGCAGTCTGCTGGTAACACCCAACATCAGTCATGAGCTGACACATACTGGAGACACTGCGTGGAGTTCAGTGGTTCATGTTTTTTGCTTTTATTTCATTTTGTTCACAACTGTAGATTTTAATTACGATTTTCACTCTGCTTGTGCAGTCCAGGTATAAACAACGAGTGATCAGTTTTGACAACACAGAAACACAGACCATTTTTTTTTCACCCTGAGACTGGCATCAACAATAAGAGGCCACTTATAAACAGCACATGAACAGAGTCTGCTTAAGCTTTTTTTTTTTTTTTTTTTTTTTTTTAATACAGAATGTGATGCAATTTGGATTTGCAGTTTTGCTCTTTTCACACCATTTTCATAAGTAGTTGACAATGAGGTGACTGCAGGTGGAGATCTAAACAAATCTTAAAAAAAAAAGTAAGTACAGTATCTGCCAAACATGTACAGCCACAAAACACGACACGTTTTGACCTCTTAGGTCTTCTTCAGGCAAGACAGACAACATTCAGGACAACAAAAATGAAGAATGAGCAATCACTTATCTCACTGATTCCGGCACAAGATGGGCATTGATTGAATTCAGCACAAGATGGGCACTGATTGAATTCAGCACAAGATGGGCATTGATTGAATTCAGCACAAGATGGGCACTGATTTAATGCCCATCCTACACCGAATTCAGTGAGGTAAGTGACCGCTCATTCTTCAGATTTGCTGTCCTGAATGATATTTATTTTGCCTGAAGATGACCTAGGTTGAAACACGTTGTGTTTTGTCTTGTGATTCACTTGTTCATGTTTGGCAGATACAGTAGGTACCGGCAGCCTAAGGCAAAAACTCTACCCCAGACTGCTCTCATCCTCATGTTTTCATGGTTTTCACATTGCAAATGCTCCGTTGTTTGTGTATGCATTGTTTTGAAAGTAACTGCTTATTAATTAATGATTAAACATTTCTCTAATGAATGGTGTATATTGTCTGTATGTGTAATGAGCGAGTCTTTGCTTATGATTTTTTAAAAATACACTGGTAATTGGCGCTGACCAGCCGCACGTTGCCGATACTTGGCAGTTGGAAAAATGGGTAGGTCAATTCATGACCTCAGCTTCGCCACCCTATTAAGGACACACGCTTAAAATTATCACAGAGTTATTCCTTGGTTTATTTTCCTTCAATATGATATAAATTATGTTAATTTTGATGATAGGAAGTGTTTAAAAACATTTCCACTGAAAACTTTGAAGCAAAATTTCTACCTCAAATATTGCACTGAACTATGTGAAGCAAATATATCCACTGGAAAGAACTATTTTTACTCTTTCTAACTTGATTGGTCATTTTCTCTTTGACATCATGGGGAAGCGCAGCTTCCCCTTAAAAGAGCAATAGTCATTGGTTAACCAACTTTGGCTGTGGTAAAAATGTCGGAGTGTTCAACCAGCAAGGTGCACACCATGTTCAGTGCTATTCGAAGCGACTGGCAAGTATCAACATTAAAAGTGATATCAAACCATATTATAAGCAAACATAGCACGCATAACAGCTGTCAATTTCGTTAGTTTATGAATCATGTCCTCTGTTCTGCTTAAACTCGTACTATGATCGACAGTGCTTCTGTCACAAGTTACAAGTTGCTAACGCTTGTGCTTTGTTCAGAGTTGATCCTTTGTGGTCGAATTACTAGTATTCCAATCAGCATAATAACATGGCAAGTCAGAGATCATTTTTTAATAGATTCAGTTGTTATGCTAATTAATTTTAGGTTTGGATGACTTGTATTTTACAAATAATGGGCTTACAAAGTTAGAATCATGAAACACACAGGGAGTTAACCAACGTGCTTGTAAATGCGTCGAGCACAAACTAAAGGATCATGTCCATGGAAGAGATTCTGTTTTTCGCACTGCTGTTGGTATTGAAAATCATTTGAATAACAAATAAGAAATTTTTTTTTAAAAATGAATAAGTGAATAAATGATTAAATAAATGCTTCACAGATCAGCCCCCTCCCAACCCCCCCCCCCCCCCCACTCCCCAAACTTCTTTCCAAGATTATACAATAATCAAGAAAATGTTACACCAGCTCCTCATTTATCTATTTCATTTATCTAGATTTAAATTGATGAATAACTAAATGTGAATCATTTATATGCTTCTTTCCACATTTCCTTGTCTGCAGTATGCATTTATCTGTGTACATGCATGTGGTAAGGAAGAGTGCAACTGCAAGAGGATGCTAGATGGACCGGATACATAGTACAGTAATAACTTTTAACTGCGGTATGCTGTTTTTTTTTTTCCTGTTGTTTGCCCCCTGAACATGAGTCGGTGCGTCTACATGCGAGTCAGTGTCCAGTGTGTCTACATGATACTGGGTTTGCTGATTTGCAACATGCCTTTCTGGCAACTGGACGAGGGAGAAGACAAGAAATTTTACAGCCTGTAGACAATTTCATGGTCAAGGAGGAAGACGTGCAGATTGAAGTTCCAGATTTCAGTCTGAATTTCAAAGACACTAGGCCTGGTATCCCTGTAGCAGTGGGGTATGAAAATGATCTTTATGTTGGTTAAGCGCTGGTTACCATCAGCGACTCCAAGGCAGTCATCACTTTCATGTCCCCAAAGCCACAAGAAAGAACAATCTTTAAATGGCCTCAGCCCTCTAAAAATGCAAGAGTTGATGCCAGGTTTGTCATTACCACTGCTTGACTAGGACAACTATCACAGGAAGATTTTGGACACTGCCAACAGATCCATTGATGGTTTGTCATTACCACTGGCTACTAGGACAACTATCTCAGGAAGATTTTGGACACTGCCAACAGATCAACTGATGAGCATTCGCAGAAAATATGAGGCTCACAAATGCCTGTGTTTTCTGTGACTGTGAACTCCTGACTCACTGAAGATTGTTGACATGTCTTATGTGCTGACTGGTGGTAGGCAGGCAAGATGGATCATTTGTGCAATGCTGGAACTGGAGGGGACGAACAGGAAAGCCCAGGGTGGGAGGAGGGCGGGGGGGAGGTGGGTGGCAGGGAGGAGGTTGTGGTGGTGGTGGTAAAATTTAATATGTAATAAATATATACTTCTGTGGTGTTATTTTAAAGATCTCCATCAGCTGAACACATTGCAATTTAAATGTTTTTAAATCAGAAGATAAAATTTATATGGATTCTACAGTTGTTCAAAATTTTTTTAGCACGTTTTTTTTTGCCTATTTTGCCATTTTGATGAGAAATTCAACAACTCTGGCCTTATGGTATGCCAACATGAACACAGATATAAGCTTCAAATCAAATAGGCTTCATCTACACAATAGCAAGAAATGATCCTGTAATCCTGAAGCTGTTCAGTGAATTAGTTTTACAATAAATTGTTGCTCAACTATGACAGATTTTCAAATTTGGCAAAAATGGCAGAAAAGTGGAGAATTTTGTCTGCAGGTTGATGCTAATATCTCTGGTTCTAATAAAGATCAAATCAAAAGATTTTCTTTTCTGTTGTGTGTATCACTCTCTTTTTTCAAGTGATGTAGACTTTATGTCTTTCTGACTGGTAGGAAATTTTGACCTGCCGGTGCCTAGATACACTACTTAAATTTTTCCTTTTTTGTCATGAGTTCGTCAGCTGCTCTAGAAAGTTGACTGGGTGGTTTGGTACATGTTAGATTGGGGTGGTAAAAGGTTAATAAAAATATATTGCACTGGCAACTCACCCAACAAGCCTGTCATGTTAGACCAGTATTTCCACAGCGTTCTGACAGCATGTTCTGTGTAGAACTCGTACACCGGGTCAGACAAGAGACGTGACAGCATGCCAACTCCAGCAGCAGCAGAGTGCCTGGCCCTGTGATGCACGTCTCATTCACACATTTCTCCACTGCTCCCTTCGACAGGTTCACCTGCATGCAAACGGAAGTGAAGGTGAGTGAACATCTACAAAGGCCCGTACCAAATGGCTACCAATTTATTTTTTTTTATTTTTCTGTCAAAACATAAAAATACCTAATGTGAAATTCAGCCACTCCTTTCACATGCAAAAGTTTCAACAAAAAGTCATCTGTGGAATGAAATTTTCTACATTTTATCAATGAAATGATACCATTTTTTTTTTTTTTTCTAAAGCAAAACTTGGAAAAGTAGAACTGATAAAGGAGCAAATCAGATTATCTTTACGGAAAAAAAAAAAAAAAAACATTAATGGATGGAACTGTGACAATTTATTTGGGTTGGACAGCAGTTTATGAAGCGTTCATAGCCATGAGCACTGACCTTGTAGACACCTAAATGCCAGAGTGACTTATGACAGGAACCACTAAACTTTGCTGTTGATAAAGAACAGACAGAAGAACATCCCAACAGATCTGTCCAAAATGTAAGCAAAACCACTATTCTGTCATTACAAACCCTAGAATGAATTCTGCAACACAACCTGGGTTTGAAAAAAAAAAAAAGCAGCAAAAAAAAAGAACAAACAAAAGTTAACTGTCAGAAAAAAAAAAAAAAAAAAAACAAAAAAAAACAGGTGGTCGAATGTTACGCTGCCTTTTGTCTCAATGTTTGGGCCACATGACTTAAAATGCCTGTGTGATGTGAATAAAGGTGATGATAGACACCATTCACTGCATTCCCAATATGCGCATGAATCAGACGCAGGCATCTGCTGATATGGAGAGACCACTTCCTATGCAGCCAAATTTCCATATTTAGAGGCGGCTTTTTTTTCTTTCTTCTTTCTTTTTTTTTCCCCATCAACATCACTGGACGTGTCATGGCTGATATTCTACCTAAGAAGTCCAAACTCACTGCTCACAACTTGCATGGGAACTCTTTCCTCACAAAATGATGACGTCAATATATGACCAGCCCCCAGCTGTCAGCACTGAGCAGAACTCATTCAGCACTAGACTTCACAAGGCCCAGGTCACTACAACTTACCTGGCTGAGCAGTGGGTCCCAGTTCTCCCCCATCCACCCTACAGTCATGTCCTGGCCCCTGGCCACTTTCACTTGTTCCCTTTAGGGAAGCAGAAGCTGGCTGGATGGAAATGTTCACAAGTCCAAGACCCCTTAAAAATAGTGCTTTAAGAGTTCCACATGTTCTTCTCTGAGAACCAAAAGGTATTTGAATAATGGCTGAGAGGCCCATGACTGGAAGGGGCTGGCAAAGAGGAGGACTTCAAAGGATGGTGAGAGCTACAGGCAATTTTGATTGTTGGTCGCCAGTCTACAACCCAAGGCCAATACAGCTATAATGATGGGCTCTCGTAACAGTTTTTTGATGAAAAACCCCATAGGAGTAAATGCAGGGGTGTGTGTGTGTGTGTGTGTGTGTGTGCGTGTGTGTGCGCGCGCGCGCAAGTGTGTGCATGCGTGTGTGTACAAACAGCATATTTGTGTCGATGCCCATGTGCACTGAACGCGCATGCATGCATGCACGCACATGTGCATGTGCGCCTGAGAGAGAGTGCCTGCATACATCATGCATATGCGCAAGCACATGATTCATGAAGCAGTTTATTTAGTTATTACAAAAAAAAATATTAAAAAGACATTAATACAAATAAAATGATAAATGTATATATTTATCATAAGAGGTGCGTGTGTGTTGTGTGTGTGTGTGTGTGTGTGTGTGTATGTGTGTGTGTGTGTGTGTGTGTGTGTGTGTGTGTATGTGTGAGTGCATGCGTGCGTGCGTGCATGTGTGTGCATGTGCCTGTGCGTGTGCGTGTGTGTGTGTGTGTGTGTGTGAGTGTGTATGTGCGTGCATTTCCTTGTACCCAATACAGGGAATAAAAACCTTTCATATTCTACAGCCCAGTTATTTCCTATTTGCTCTGACAGACAGGATCCAGTTATGATCTACAGCCCAGTTAGTTTTCCTATTGCTGTGACAGACAGGATCCAGTTATGATCTACAGCCCAGTAATTTCCTACTGCTCTGACAGACAGGATCCAGTTATGATCTACAGCCCAGTTATTTCCTATTGCTGTGACAGACAGGATCCAGTTATGATCTACAGCCCAGTTATTTCCTATTGCTCTGACAGACAGGATCCAGTTATGATCTACAGCCCAGTAATTTCCTACTGCTCTGACAGACAGGATCCAGTTATGATCTACAGCCCAGTAATTTCCTATTGCTCTGACAGACAGGATCCAGTTATGATCTACAGCCCAGTAATTTCCTACTGCTCTGACAGACAGGATCCAGTTATGATCTACAGCCCAGTTATTTCCTACTGCTCTGACAAGACAGGATCCAGTATCATAACTGTCATTTCCATTTTCCAATACTGTCCAAGCCACAATAAAAAAAAAAAAAAAAAAAAAGCTACAGTAACTATGATATTCTTGATCACTGTTGCTCCCTGACTGAACAGGACAGGCAGACAGATGGCGCTAGCTGACAGCACGTGAGACGTCAGAACCACCTCCGCTGATAAGCAATCTCATTTTCTAATTGTGTACTAGGCAGTCATGCCCACTTGCCATGCTGTTTCTCTTTCCTAAGTACTGGGAGGTTTCAGGATAGATTTTTTGTGTGTGTGTGTGTGTGTGTGTGTGTGTGTGTGTGTGTGTGTGTGTGTGTGTGGAAGGGGCAGAGGCTGGCAGTTGATCTCATTGCCCTTCGCCTGCTGTACTTTTCTGAGGACAGATCAGACCTGTCTACCTCAACATCCAACCATCAGCATTCCATGGAGTAAATTTTAGTATTCCATGACCAAAAAGAGTATGTTTCTTACTGTGAACTTTAATATGGATCTTACCCTGCAATTCTTGCAGCCAACTCACTGTGCTGTACTCAAACTCTCGCACCAACTAGCACAAGTGCATTACACACACACACAACACATATGTAGTTGACCATCTCATTAAAAAGCAAATCATAAAACACAAATACTATTATCATAATGCCTTAGCCCCCCCCCCCCCCCACACACACACACACACACACAGAGGTTGACAGTCGCATACATGTATACCCTTCATACAGTACTCAAACTCAAACACTCGCACCAACTAGCACAAGTGCATTACACACACACACTGCACATATTTAGTTGACCATCTCATTAAAAAACAAATCATAAACAAAAATATTATCATAATGCCTAGCCCCCCCCCCCCCCCCCCCCCCCACACACACACACAGTGACAGTCACATACATGTATACCCTTCTTACAGTTTTCATTTTCCATCTTTTTCTTCTCTTTGTACTGCCACTCCACTCCATCCCTCCCTCCCCCCATGTTTGGGGTGTGGGGCTGAGGGTGGGGGAAGTGGAGATAATTTAATAGTAGAAGTAGAAGTGACAGACATACATTAAGCAATTTTGCTGTCACTAGTGTCAGGAAACATCTTCTTCAATAGGGAGCAAGATGATCATCTTCTTGAATAGGGAGCAAGACGATCATCTCCTTGAATAGGAAGACAGACGATCAGTCTTGACAGGGACAGATACGTGTCAGCCACCAGCCTACACATCATCACCTCGGCGTTTGTTACCTGCTGCTCCAGGTCCCCACTAGACTTCGCCTCGGCCTTTTGGAATGCTTGTACAATTTCAGGTTTCACTTCACCACTTCTGATCTTTTTTTATGCGATTTTGTGCACCACACGCAAGCTGGACCTTTTCTGAGCTTGGGACTAAGCACTCCCAAGTTGTGTGGTATGCATTCAGGAAAGTTTGCTCCCTTGTTCTGGCAACCTTCTTTTCAATATCTAACTCTTCATCACTGTAATGAATGCGTTATTTTCACTAGTGGCGGCATTGTCCTAGTGACTATCTGTGTCAGTTGCTCACCATAAAAGATGGCCGACCACAGTCTGAGCCAGTGTGCTGAAACTAGGGGCAATAACTTCAAAACAGGAAAATAGTACAATTTTTTAAACCAGTGCTGCCGATTTTTGTATTTTTGTCGTACTCAGCGTATTATTGTATTTTCCAACCAAATTTTGCAAAATACGCTAAAAAAAATCGTAGGTTAAGACAGGTCTGATATACTGACATATGCCAATTTAACATTAACAGTAATAGAGATTTTACAGGGGTCACTTTAAGCCAGCAGTACCTGGTAACATACTCTGTCAGCCCCATCCTGGGGCAAGAAAGCTGCAGTCTCACAATGACCAGAAGAGTTCATATACAATGGCGCAAAACAGCAGAGATGATACCCTCCTCTGATTTTCAAAACCCAAGATGATTTTCTTTTTTTTCAATCCATATATCATGTGTCAAGGGTATTCAGTACAATGATCAAACACACACTTGAACTAAAGTCACGCTTGAAAGAAAACTGAAGATTCATTTACTGAAATAAAGTTGAATGACTGATAAAGATAATAACTGGTGAACACTGAAAATAAAGATGCTGAATATATAAATGAAGAAACAAAGTTCTATGTGGAAAGTACACAAAAGGAGATGCAGAAACTTGAACCGAATTATGATGTCAAAAAAAAAAACAACCGAATACTGAACAAGACTGAATTAAACAACGTCCACACTTTCTAACACACTGGCACAGCCATCCCAAACCTCTGATAACAACAACCGCTTGATGACGTCTTCCATAGCAATAACCTAACACTAATTGACGCAAAACTTGGAATTGAGTCACTTGGAACAGATGGAATAGTAAAAAAAAGACATGATAATATAAACTACAGTTCAAACAATGGTGAAAATGGATTTAAATGAAATACTCATTTCAAAGCGGACATCATGACAACACTGATAAGCACACAACACTGATAGCACACACACACACACACACACACACACACACACACACACACACACACACACACACACACACACACGCACACCGGAGGAAAAAAGATTTATAATGAAATCAAATTCTGTGATTGTTCTTGCCCTGTTCTCATTGTGAGTCTGTTTCCAATTTCTTGTCCATATCTTGCCCATAGTAAATTCATCTTAAAGTTGTTTGGCATCGCTAAAATCATCTCAAGTTGTTGTTGGTATCTAAAATAATGGACATTCATGTTTGATCTGCCACTATGAAAATGTTATTGATACTATGGGGCTCAGAAGGCTGTTTTCTGCTTAAGGTGGATGGGAACAGACAACACTGAACACCTCTAGAGTGACTCAGAAGCAGTGTAGTCTTTCTTCTTAAGGTGGATGGGAACAGACAACACTGAACACCTCTAAAGTGACTCAGAAGCAGTGTAGTCTTTCTTCTTAAGGTGGATGGGAACAGACAACATTGAACACCTCTAAAGTGACTCAGAAGCAGTGCAGTCTTTCTTCTTAAGGTGGATGGGAACAGACAACACTGACATCTCTCTAAACTGACTCAGAAGCAGTGTAGTCTTTCTTCTTAAGGTGGATGGGAACAGACAACACTGAACATCTCTAAAGTGACTCAGAAGCAGTGTAGTCTTTCTTCTTAAGGTGGATGGGAACAGACAACACTGAACATCTCTAAAGTGACTCAGAAGCAGTGTAGTCTTTCTTCTTAAGGTGGATGGGAACAGACAACACTGAACACCTCTAAACTGACTCAGAAGCAGTGTAGTCTTTCTTCTTAAGGTGGATGGGAACAGACAACATTGAACACCTCTAAAGTGACTCAGAAGCTGTGTAGTCTTTCTTCTCGGGAGTTACCTCATGACAACCTATTTACTGATTGCTCTCTGTGAAGATTTTAAAAAACTGTATTAAGACAAAAATAAAGACAGAAAAAATCATTTAGATAAATGCCACAATATACAGACATTCTGCCACATGAGCACAGAGACATGGCAGAATGGATAGTTGGTGTCCACCTTGTACAGCCGTTTCAGGGGAAAAGAACAAAAACATTTCCTGAACAAAGACATAACCACAGTCCAGAAAGAAAAAAAAGTTTACCAAAGACGAGAAGTGTTCAAAAGCTGAGTCAAAAGACTGACAGTGCTAAACCCCAGCATCCCAATGAACACAACATCAAACTAAATACTACACAGCAGCTCTTGGTCAAGACACCTCAACTCATGACAAAATACAAATGAAAACTCAAAAACAGGTGCAAAATAATGCTTATCAATACACTATATGAAACAGACCAGCAAGTAAGAAAAAAATGACATATTTGTCTCCCTTAGACATCACAAAGAATATCCATAACATGCACAAAACAATCCTCCCCACAGTCGGCTGTCAGCATTAGATTGTTCTTCTTTTCTTCAATTTGATAGTCGTATATTGATCGTGGTTCAAATGTAGTAATTTTAAACTCTAATTCCATGCACAGATAATAAGTACAGGAAAAGTATTTTGAAGCCTGTGTGTGTGTGTGTGTGTGTGTGTGTGTGTGTGTGTGTGTGTGTGTGTGTGTGTGTGTGTGTGAGATGTGCTACTTTGAGTGAGTGAAATTCAAATGATTTGGAGAGTTTTGGTTTTTTAAGCATTATTTACATATCATGAGCCAAGGAAGCAACCTTGCGCTGCAGCAAGTTTTACATGTAATCATACTGGTATATCCTTTTAACAAATAACTCTAAAAGTATTGATACAAAAGTCATGTAAACTTACAGAGTTGTTGAAAATAAACTCAACTACAATACAGTTCAGTTTTATTTGCATTTTATCACAAATGCAATAACACAACCCATGGGAATATCAAGTACTAAAGAAGTCATGAAGGATCTGTTTCAGCCCCTATTCATCAGGGAACCAAGCACAGGAAAACGAAGTAACAATGAAAAATGAACATGTTTAAATCTACACATATTTCTGTAACTGAGAGCCCCTGTTATGTTCCAATCCAGAGTAATGGCAGTTTTAAGAAAGCAGCCCCATTTTTTTTTTTTTTTTTTTTTTTTTTTTTAAGATGAATGGCCCAAACACCGAAGGCTGGATAGTATACACATGCAGCCACCATGTCAAGGCTGAAAGGGTTAAACTAACCATTGCCCTGCACCTGATGCTGAGTGTTTACATTGGTGGTTCTGCCTTATTCTGCAGTTTTCTCCATCTCAAGTCAGCAAAATGGAGATCCCAATGAACAAGTATCAGAGACACCTACCTGTGGATGGGGGGATGCCGGTGGCGGCAGAGTCAAAAGCAGGCAGCAGTCGGAAGGCCAGGTCGTGGGCCATGGACAGCAGCTCTCCATCGTAGTCCGTTGGAGCCATGGCTGCTGGGGATCCAGGATGATCAGGTGCGCTGACAGCAAGGAACCCAGTACCCTGCCAAACCAACAGAAGGCCTGTCAGTGCCAGCTGCCACAGGTCAATGGTTACAGCAGCACAATGGCTGGGGAACTTGTGGGTTTGAGTCCCATCAGATTTATTTATAAACCCTGTCAGTGCCAGCTGCCACAGGTCAATGGTTAAGGCAGCACAATGGCTGGGAACTTGTGGGTTCGAGTCCCATCAGATTATTTCTTGTCCAATTTAACATCTCTGTATGCAGTGTTCAATGTAAGCTGGATCAGAAAAGGCACCGCGGAACACAACGCAAAATAACCCAGCAGCAGTGCAGCATCTCTTCTGGTGGGGTGCCTCTTGACGACCCAATGTCAGAAGTTCCCCAAAGAGTCTGTGGTGATAGTTTCGTAGGAAGGGTTGAAGCAGGGCAGCAAGTGTGCCACAGAGAGACCACAGATGATATAACACCAACAGACAAACAAATGAAAAAAGAAAGAAACAAGGGATAAAAAAAACACAACAAAAAACAAAGCAGAAGAAGGCACAGACAGTTTTTCCCAAAACTTTTCTTTCTTTTAAAGATCAAATGTATGGCTCGGCTCGAGGAGGAAAAGGAGAGGGGGGGGGGGTGATGGGTGGGGTGGCAAACGTGTTAGATTTAATATTTGATAGAATATGTTTTTACACTCACTTTTACTGGAATACACTATAGCCAAAAAAAGAAAAGGAAAAAAGAAAACATTTTGTCATGACAGTTGAAAGAACCAGTACATTATCCACTCTTTCATAGACTTTGTACCTTTGCACCTTTGACACCAGCCATCTCATCGGAAAAGGAGTCTGCGGTCTTAAAGAGGCAGTAAAAATACCTCACAATAATTTCAATGTGGAAATTTCCTTCAGGATAAAATTCCACTTTGAAGTTCATAAAAGACCAGTGATGACCTCCCTTTCAACTTTCTCTCCATGTCCACACTCTTGTTGAAATTAGAGTCAGCTGGTTCACAGGAAGTTTCCAATGGATGTGCTCGCGCTCTCCAGTGTGGAACGCCTGCTTTTGTAATGATGATTGTTGTCAGTGGATGCTTAGCAAGTAGTGTTGGGAGATGTTGGGCACCGTCATGGTGGATCCTACAACAGGCACCACCACAGTGACTCCACAGCTCTGTGTTCTCCTCGTCTTCTGCCTTGCCTTATGACCTGATACCTTTACCACAGCAGTCATCAGGATGCTTGGGAAAAAACTAGTTTGTTGTTTTAGCTTCCCAGGTACTTTCTTTGAGATCATTACTGGCAAGTCATACAGAAATAAAATAAATCACTTTCTTTTTTTCAAAACATCTTGTATTTTGACGGTTTGATCTGAAACTTAAAATAGCAGATAAAGAAATTATTTCATTCATACTTTCGAAACACTGAACAGAAAAATGTTTTTTATATATTAAAGGCTTTTATTCTTTGGAAGTGAACATACATATTCACATTTGTTCTATTAAAACCAGGGAGCATAGTCGCATCGCCAAAATCTGGAATACCATCAAACAAGAAAGTTTCAAGTGGCTTCTGGACACTTACTCTAGGCACGTAATCTTTCCTACTCGACTGAGCACAAAGCAGACCACAAGGCCTGCCATGGACAAAGATGAGATTGAGACCTAGCACATTATGGAGTCCCCACACATCCTGCCAGCCCTAAGCAAACCTACTGTTATTGGTGGGATCAGCTGATGTGGACTAGACTTTACATCTGTGGCTGTGATGCACAGCCAGTCACTATTCTGTGTCCTGGTCTGTGAGCGCTGAGAAGTCTTCATTTACTACCTGTTTACAGCAGTAGAAAACTGAGTGAGCACTGCCTCAGTAGCATGGTTTGGAAAGACCTTCAGACTGAGCCCCCTTGAACATGAGTCTCTTTTACTGAGCTGAAGTAAATACTGCCAATGAGCTGTGAGGTGCATTCAATCATGCTGAATTGTGATCATTACAACTGTAAATCCGTAAAAGCCAATAAACAGACACAGCTTGGGCAAACACTGTGTCCCCCCCCCCCCTCCCCCCCACACCCTTCTATCTCAGCCCTTTTCATGCAGACATGTACCACACATAAACACACTAACATTTTCACAATGAAAGCAAATACCCATATATATATATATATATATATATATATATAGAGAGAGAGAGAGACAGAGAGAGACAGCGACAAAGAGACAGAAAGCATAGACAGACAAAGAGAGACATAGAGAGAGAGACAGAGACAAAGAGACAGAAAACGCAGACAATGGGACAAAGAGAGAAACAGTGATACAGGAAGACAGAGACCTAACACCCAATCATTGTATCAAAACATTCCTCATCAACAGACTGTCAATGCCATGACACCAATCATTGTATCAAAACATTCCTCATCAACAGACTGTCAGTGCCATGACACCAATCACTGTATCAAAACATTCCTCATCAACAGACTGTCAATGCCATGACACCAATCATTGTATCAAAACATTCCTCATCAACAGACTGTCAATGCCATGGCACCAGTGAAAAAAACCCCTACATCAATCATTGCATATTCATGAACCATGCAACACTCACACCACTCCACCATTTCCCTCAGCAAATTTCCTACCAGCTGTTGACATTCCTACAGACATCTATGTAGAACACATACACACTCACACTGACACACACACACACTCTCTCTAAACACACAAACTGACCAATAATGCTTGTCCTTCCCTCTTTCCATTTGTTATATTTTTCCATCTTAGTGCATGTTTGTGTGTGTGTGCGCGTGCGCGCATGCACAGGTGTGTGCATGTGTGTGTGTGCAGGTGTATGTAGATGTGCGAGTGTGTATTTCTGAATTATCCAAGAATAGTTTCCTTTTATACGAAGCCCAGACAAACATTAACATGTCATAAATTAACAGAAACATATATCCACACAAGTTTGCCATACAATGTAAATCAAAGGCCAACTATTGGTTGAAATAAATCTTCCAAGCTAAAAGACATGATACACAGACAAGACATGATACAGAGACAGAAAGACATGATACAGAGACAGAAAGACATGATACAGAGACAGAAAGACATGATACAGAGACAGAAAGACAGGCAGGCAGGCAGACAGACTCCAGTCACCACAACATTCCCTGTCAACACACTGTCACATGAATCACTTCAGTGACAAAGCAGTCCTAACACGTCAAACACTTCAGTGACAAAGCAGTCCTAACATCAAACACTTCAGTGACAAAGCAGTCTGAACACATCAAACACTTCAGTGACAAAGCAGTCCTAACACGTCAAACACTTCAGTGACAAAGCAGTCCTAACACATCAAACACTTCAGTGACAAAGCAGTCTGAAACACATCAAACACTTCAGTGACAAAGCAGTCCTAACACGTCAAACACTTCAGTGACAAAGCAGTCCTAACACATCAAACACTTCAGTGACAAAGCAGTCCTAACACATCAAACACTTCAGTGACAAAGCAGTCCTAACACGTCAAAACACTCAGTGACAAAGCAGTCCTAACACATCAAACACTTCAGTGACAACACCATGAGCTCTCTTACCAGCAGCTACCATTCCCACAAACAGCACCCACACAGACAGACAGACAAACCATCACAAAATGTCATCTCTCCAGTCTGCACATTATCTATTCCTGAAGAACACTGGAAGTTCCCCAAGTGCTCCCTCAACAAACCAAGACCAGGAGCTCCCAACAAACCAAGACCAGCAGGATCTCCCAACAAACCAAGACCAGGATCTCCCAACAAACCAAGACCAGGATATGCTAACAAACTAAGACCAGGACCTCCCAACAAACCAAGACCAGGATCTCCTAACAAACCAGACCAGGATCTCTAATACCAACATCAAGTCTGCCTACTTTGTGGAGCTCAAACTCGGAGGATAACACCAGCAATAAGCACCAAGAAAGAGCAGGCACTTTCCATCAACAACCATGTGTGGAGAAACATGCACTAGTTTCATACCATTGGCAACAAAGACCTTTGCCAGGGAACTGACCTGATGCCTGGAGATGCTGATATTTAATGAGGAAGAGCAGCTTTACAGTTCTGCTCTGCAGACCTCCCACCTACACCACCAAACAAGCCCTGACACCAAGTCCCCAAGCAAAAGGAAAAGAGGTCTAGAAACCAAGACAAAATGAAGTCTTAGGATCTTGAAGTGCACAGCATGTGGCTGGGGAGGTATGGGGGATATAGGGAGGGGGGGGGGGGGGGGGGCTTCCTTGCAGCCAGTAGGAGACAAAACCAGGACACAGAGGTAAGGAGAACCTCTTTTAGAAATCTATGCCCCGCACAGAGCAAATATTGGAAGTTTAGATATTGTATTCCCTTTTAAGTGCTGCAGATCTTTTCTAAATCAGACACATGATGTCAGTGCACAAAATCTTTTTCAATTAAAAAAGTTATGCATTAGATTAAACATGTGCAGCTTTCACATGTACTCTACAAAGTCTCCATGGAAGCTATGTACCAGCCATTTTCTTTATAGAACAGAAAAAGAAAGAAGAAAAAGAACAAAAAAGCAAATTACATGAAACTGAAATCTTTTCATTCATTAGATGAGCGCCCACATATTCAAAGCCTCCCCGAATCCCAAAATGAGCGAGCACAGATTCCAATCCAGCTAAAATCAATGCTCCACATCATTTGTTTTTTCATTCTCCACTACACAAACCATTACAATCTGACGTCCCTCTGACTTTGAAGTGACAAGGTCACACATATAAAGAAAAAACAATGGAGTGGAGAGGAGGTGCTGGGCACCAGGGAGGGGGGGGGGGGGGGGGGGGGGGGATGAGTGGGAGATACGCCAAAAAACAACTTACAAACAGATGTCACGCACCTGATGAGTTCAAAACTGACGTTGTCAATCACCAGCTGGAGATCTGGCTGAAACTCGCTGGCATTCCCCATCACCTGATCACACAAAAACATTACCTGTACCCGTGAAATCAGCCAAGCATTTCTAACAAATTTTGATGTGAAAGCTAGAAAGAATGCTGCTGACAATGCTAAGCATCATTAAAATACTCTAGAAGCTGGACAACTTGAAGTTTGCGTTTCCTATGGTGATCATTTTGAGTTCATTGGTCAGTGCTTTCCATAGCATGAGAATGACTTTAAATCCACAGTTGGAGTACAAACGTATTCTCTCATTTTGTCTTTCAACATGAATCTAGTGACAGAGAATGGATGAAAGAAGTCACTCCATCAACGTATTCTCTCATTTTGTCTTTCAACATGAATCTAGTGACAAAGAATGGATGAAAGAAGTCACTCCATCAACATATTCTCTCATTTTGTCTTTCAACATGAATCTAGTGACAAGAATGGATGAAAGAAGTCACTCCATCAACGCATTCTCTCATTTTGTCTTTCAACATGAATCTAGTGACAAAGAATGGATGAAAGAAGTCACTCCATCAACGCATTCTCTCATTTTGTCTTTCAACATGAATCTAGTGACAAAGAATGGATGAAAGAAGTCACTCCATCAACGCATTCTCTCATTTTGTCTTTCAACATGAATCTAGTGACAGAGAATGGATGAAAGAAGTCACTCCATCAACGTATTCTCTCATTTTGTCTTTCAACATGAATCTAGTGACAAAGAATGGATGAAAGAAGTCACTCCATCAACGCATTCTCTCATTTCGTCTTTCAACATGAATCTACTAACAGAGAATGGATGAAAGAAGTCACTCCATCAACGTATTCTCTCATTTTGTCTTTTAACATGAATCTAGTGACAAAGAATGGATGAAAGAAGTCACTCCATCAACGTATTCTCTCATTTCGTCTTTCAACATGAATCTACTAACAGAGAATGGATGAAAGAAGTCACTCCATCAACGTATTCTCTCATTTTGTCTTTTAACATGAATCTAGCGACAGAGAATGGGTGAAAGAAGTCACTCCATCAAAGCATCTTTTCACTAAAAGGTACATTATTTTAAAGTCATCTGTCAACTGATTTTTGTGACCACCATCCTGTGTATTTATGGTTAATAATAAAATATTTCTGCACAATGTTTTAAATCCTCAATTCTGACCCCTAAGCCCCTTTACGTTAATGTCCATGTTGTTCCAAATCAGCTTCAAATGACCTATAGTTGATTTTGTGGGGACTGGTCACATAGTAACATAACTTTCTTTCATCAGACGCAAAATCTGTAAAATAAAAAATCCAAGAAATCACTTCCGTTCTCTCCACTGAAATCCTTTTGGTCATGACATCAGACATTAAAATACTTTAGAGAGAGAGAGAGAGAGAGAGAGCAGCCTTTTTTCAGCGTACGGGAAAGTTCAGCCGAGTGAAAAATATGCTTGTTTTCAATTGGCAGTATCTATGAATAACGCGTTTAGAATCAGATGAAAATTGTGAAGAATAAAGAATAGTTTCCTTTTTGAACTCTGTGTTGTTTATTTGTGTTTTCAATAGACGGTACGATGATTGTTTTATTCCAAATACACCCATCCGTTCACACGAAAACGAAGCGCGTCACACATCCCGAAACGTCACAGGCGCCATTTGGCCGAGCGTTCGAACTACACTGTGTCGAAAATCAACACTTACAATGTGTTCATTCCATTCACTGGCATTTAAATAGGTCAGAATACAAGAGCATGTTTCAAGCTTTATTTCAGTCTAATTTTCTTTTTGGTACGATGCGTTTAAATTGATTAGAATCGAAGTTTTTATGAGGCTTGTTTACAAGTGTTGTCTTTCCAGCGTCGTTGCTAAAAAAAACTTGCGAAAAAAACATACACATTAACAATGCGCTAGAAAGGCCGTTCTCTCCTGCATTCATTGGTGTATCAAGCTAAGCGATTGGTTGAATGCTCGCAAAGCGCAAGCCAATCAAAGCGAAGGTACCAAATGCAAACATTTGCTCCTTGTCGAAGATTTCAACAATGGCGGAACGAGCCAAGATCCGACAATGACCGAGTCGAATGCGCTAATCGTTGTTGAATTGCAAGACGCATTTGGTAAGATACCGCATATAATAACAAACGAGAACATAAATGAAACGATTCAATTATTTTAATTCGCTTAATACTGTGCCAATGCTTAGTTATTTTGTTCGTAATTCAGCCGGTGTTTGTCAAGATTAAACAGGTCGGAAAAGTCCCACGCGTTGCGCTGTTCGAAGCGATCGTATTTTTTTTTAAGACAAACTAATGAAATAGATATCAGTAATGGGCTTCACTTATGTCGATTCATGTATTTGTGAACTGGTTACTGATTCCAATACACGATTACAGAGAAAATCGTAGTTAAAAAACACCTGTTTGAGACAGATATTCGAACCGGAAGCCACAACCGCTCATACAAGACGGTCCGAGGCTTTGAATTCTGAAAGTACTGTCTTCTGATAATGACCATCAATCGAAACACCGATCGTTACTGTCATACTCGGTGTGGAAAGCGTGTTTGGTGGTATATAAAAGAGAGAGAGAGAGAGAGAGAGAGAGAGAACAGAGTCTGAAGTTGAACAGTAAGAGGGTGTAGTGGGGGTTGGGGTATGGGGGGGAGGGGGGGGAGGGGGTGTCACTGTTGAGTCAACCCGACTCAACGAAGTTTAGCTTAGCAATCTAATTTTTTTCCCTAGTGTATTTGAAATTTCTGTAATTGAACTGTATGGATTTGCTTTCTCCCCCCCTCCCCACCCCTCCCCTCCTTACTGGCAAACACAGCAAGGCTTTGAACACTTAGTGATTACTTTCAAGTAAAACTGCTAGAATACAACTACAGTAGCATGCATTGCCAAGACATTACATTGTTGTGACAGTAGTAACATTTATGATATTTTTTTGGTGATTGTATGTTATGCTCCACAGTTATGTATATTGCTGTAACAGCACAAACATGCTGAATAAACAGAGTGGTTGATAAAAAGGTACAGTCCAAAATAAAAGTTAAATCTTTCTTTAATTCTATCTTTTGTTAAAAAAAAAGCATTATAATGCATATTTATGTTCTTTTACATTCACAATGATTAAATCAACAAGTTCATTCAAAATCATAATGATGAAATACTTAACATGTTATTGGCAATGCTTAAATCACACCCTGTCGACAAAATAATGTGTTGCAGAGGATGTACCTTTTGTTTACAAAGAACATGCCATATATTTTTGCTTACAAAGAACAACAGATACTAAAATTAAATTATAAGGAATGGACAGAGAGCAGTAACACACACACACACACACACACACACACACACGCACCACATATCACACAAATGATGAAGAAACAGACAGGGAAATTTACATAAAAGCATGCACTCATAGTTAAGATAAGTGGTCCTATGCCATGGTTTAATTTTTGTTCTAGTAATTTCACACACACACACACACACACACACACACACACACACCACATATTGCACAATGATGAAGAAACAGGGAAATTTACATGAAAGCATGCACTCACAGTTCAATTAAGTGGTTCAGTTCCATGCTTTAATGTGTTTTTTTTTTTTGTTTTTTTTTCAGTATTACACACACACACACACACACACACACACACACACACACACACACACACCACATGATATCGCACAATGATGAAACAGACAGGGAAATTTACATAAAAGCATGCACTCGCACTTCAGCTAAGTGATCCTGTGCCATGCTTTAATGTTTTTTTCTTTCCTTTCCTTTTTTTTTTCTTTAACTGAGAAAATGCATCCACATTTTTCATATAATTTTGTTTAACCTTTGCCAGAGCTTGTGGGTGAAAAATTACCCCAGACTGTCATTTAGATCTTCAAAACTAACTCAGTTTTCATAATATGTAACTAAGTTTTATGACTTTGTTCATTATGTACTTGTGCTTGCCCCCATTAAATATTGTGGTGTTTTTGGTGGTAGATAAAGAGAAAATAATAAAAGCTTATAATCCTTGTCAGATACTGTGGGTGGCATGTCACCCATACCAATCAAAGAAGCATTCTCACATGCCAGAGCTTGTGGGTGGCTGGTCACCCATAACCTTCATATAGGCCACAGCCTTTACCTAACATGCCAGGGTTCGTGGGTGGTTGGTCACCCAAAACCTTTATATAGGCCACAGTCTTTACCAGTGTTTACTATTGGCTGTGTTGTCAGTTGGAGGACCACCAGACCAGGATAAAGTGGATGAGGGTGTGAGCTGTGTCTCCACTTCAACTTTTCCTGAGGCAGAGCAGTTGGGCTTGGGGACTGATAAAGTGATGGTGACCGAGGAAGAGATGGAGACATAAGAAGTTATCACCCATTTTTAGGATGCAATCATGCTGCATTAATGATGAAATCATGAACATGCCACTGACTGCCTTCTGGAAGACTTGTCTTTACCAAAATTGGCCAGAAACGTAGTTTTCTATGATGATGATTTGGCAGTGTGTCACAGATCCACTCTCCTGAGAAAGTAGACAATTTTCTGAAGAAATTTTGCTCTTGCAAACAACACGCTTGTGTGGCCAATCAAGACAGACACAGATTTAGTGCAAAGCATATTTTTGTTTGCCAGTGACTTCAACATAGTCTCCAAAACAACCACTGGCCATGCCTGGTCTGTTCCAATTAACAATGAACTGTGCCTGAAGTATGCTGCATACAAAAAGAACTATGTATGTAGTCAACCCTATCTGCCCGTCTGCAAGAGTGCACTTCCCACCCTTATCGCAAGTGACCTTTTGTTTGGTGGCTGCCAGCACTTGTCAGAAACAGCAAAAATAACATTATTTTATAAATAACAATACAGACAACATCATACCAAATTTTTGTTGAAATCTGTCAGTAAGTTTTGAAAAACGGTCGGTTTTTTAATTTGGACATCATCATCATTCCGCCCCTGTTGGCCACTATTCTAGTACAGGAAATAAAATGTTAGGTACAAAATAACAAAAATCTACACTTTGATTCACAGGAAATACTGTATAGAAACTGTATACAAAATTTGGAAACAGTTCATGAAGTAGTTTAGAAGTTATAGCATTTTAAGTGTGGCGGGCGATTCTACCCCCCCATTTTTCCGCCGTCCAAATTGCAATATATCCGGTTTTTTAGCACAGAGTTTTCACAAATGTTTTATAGCAGATACCTCAGAAAAAAATGACTTTGCTTAGTACAACCTAGAGAGTTTGTCCAAGCCACTGGAAACTCTGAAATGGCTATTCTTACTGTGCTGCAGTGCTTCAAAGTAGCCACATCATGCAAATTCGAAAGTTGCTGAACTGCAATTTGTTACAAGTTTAACACTTCATCACACAAAAGCCATGCAAACTGAACCCCCCCAGAACTGCTTTTTCAAAGAGTGTAAGTTGTATAGATTGAGAACACCAATTTATAACCAGATGTATCAATCATGTATGATACTATTGGCTTTCAAACTTGGAAGATATGTCATTTTGTCAGGTGCATAAAACGTCGCAACTTTAAACTGCAATATCTCGAAAACGACTGAAGATAGAGACTTCTTCTTGTGTGTGTTTTGTATGTTTTTTTTCCATTTACTTTGCAAAGATACAGATCTCAAGTATGAAAAACAATATGTTAATTTTGGCTGCCGGTACACACAACCTGTATGAATCCATTATTCATGTAGTCACCATTGGCAAGTCCAGATGCCCACATACTGACTTGTGATAAGACACACACAATTTTTTTTTTTTTTTTCAACCATGAGAATCTCCCTGCAACTTATGACAGGTAAAACTAAGATCCCAAATGATAAAGGCACAATCATTCCAGGAGCATATATCTCTTTTGTTGTTGTTGAAGATCTGTGCGAAGACATGCATAACCTTTCAATTGATCTAGCACTCTCACACACACACACACACACGTTTGCACTACGCACATGTGCATGTACTCTCACACACACATAAACACACACACAGTAAATTACAAGGACATACATAACAGTAAAACATGTTTGTTGTGTCGGCTTTTCTTTTCAGTTCAGCAATACTCAGAAAATGTATGCTAATTCAGCCAGTTGTAATTGTGTATAATGTGCTAATTCAGCCAGTTGTAATTGTGTTATACAGAAAAGTACTCTTCAGAGAGTGATCTGTTTGCTATGGTTCACTTTTTAACATACATCTGTTGTGAAATCTATAAGCAGCTGAAAATCAATATCATGAAATCAGTCCTATGTTTTTTTCATGAGACATACAAAACAAAGTTCCTGGAAAGAGAGAGAGAGAGAGAGAGAGAGAGAGAGAGAGAGGATGAGTTTCGTTCGTTCTTTAATTTAACAACTATCCACCTAACAGTGACCTTAGACAGTATGTAAGTGATATGAGTGTGTGCATGTGGTGTTTTAGGGTGTATGCATGTGAACGGTTGGTGTTGATTTGGGGCGTACGTAGTATGTATAATGCAATTAGGCCTAGATAAAATAAATAATAATTAAAAAAAACCAACCAACCAACCAACCCCCCCCAAAAAAAAAACAACAAAAAACCTCCACATCACTGAATCCAAAACATTAAAAGAAATACTAAATAAGCAACTACCACCAGATGGGGAAAATAACATAGATGTTTAAAGTAAATGGCCAACTGGGCTCTTAATCAGTTAATCAGTCAAAAATGTTTGATTCATTGGAGATGACGTCTTCAAAGATTGACTTTGACGGTTCAGTGTTCAACAACCAAGCAAGTATGTAGGGTTTCATTCTATCGCACAAAAAAGTAGATAGAACGGAGTGATTTGCTGGCCACAAATACAAGTCACATGTTTACAGAATTTGGTTTTAAAGGTATCAAGCCTCAATCTAAAATTCAAAACTTTTTAAAATCCAGTCTTGGTAGCGATTCTTGATACCTGTTTTATTGTTTGATATCTTGTTAAATAATATCCCCTTTTTGTTTCTGGTGCCTTTTCGCTTATCTGAAATAGAGTTCCAGGATACATCTTTTAAAAGACTATAAGTTTTCTCATGTAAGGATAAAGGAATGCATATCTTTGTTAAATCAGTCTCAATGATAGCAGCCTTTTTTGTTAATTGGTCTACCCTTTCATTCGCAGATAATCCACAGTTTGATGGAACCCAACAAAAATCGACGTAGGAACCACGTAAATGGAAAAAATGAATGAAGTGGTAGACTTCTGATGTGAGTTCTGCTCTCACACTTGTATTCGACAATTTTAAAGCTTGTAGGACTGATTTTGAATCAACACAAAGTAGTATTTGAAATACAGGATATTAGAAATCAAAAAGAAAGTTTAATGCCATAATAATGGCAACAAGTTCCACAGTAAATATGGAAATATTCTTACTAAGGTGGTAACCTTTCTCTATTTTTAAGGATGGAATTATGAATGCTGAACTAGACAAATGATTGTCTAGTACAGAACCATCTGTATAGATTTTAAGGTGATTTTATATAAATTTCATTTATATGTGATTTAACATACGTTGGCAGCAAGGGTCCATCACTTTTTCTTAAACTTGTATAGTCTATGTCATAATTTGTTCTACTAAGTTCCCATTCTGGGATAGTGCTAAAAGACACCCTAGGAGCTACGCTTTGAGGTGCAGTGCCTACTTTTGTAAATAAGTCAGATGTGTATGAGGCTATCAATTTTAGAGAATCAATGTTTTGTGCCCATTTAAGAAAATTTATTTCTGATTTAATTCTGTTTCACTGGTATTAAGATTTTGTAGTGTATGACATCTTACAATATATTTTGCACATGCAAGTTTCATATTTTCTTCAAAAGGCAATATTCCGATCTCCATATAAGTTCTTAAAGTTGATGTATGAACCGGGACACCAAGAGCTATCTTGTAAGCTTTACTATCGATACTCTGCAACTTTTTAATTACACATTTTGGGGCTGAAAAAAAAAAAGTTTCCTGGGCATAGGATAAATGCAGTCCATAAACACAAAAGCTGCTGTAGCTGCCAACACTAAGTGTGAGATAAAGGTGTCTGTTCTATCGACAGACAGACATGGAAGCTGCCAACATTACTTGCAACATCTGACATAAAACAAACCTACAAAACAAGAATGATGGCAGCTCTATCATACTGTCCTATCCACAGAAAGGCGCCAAGAGCTGCCAATATCACTGGAAGCAGACTTGTTCTTGGCAAACACAAACGCTATGGCAGGTGCAATCATTATGTATATCTGTACCCAACACACAAATGCTATGGCAGGTGCAATCATTATGTATATCTGTACCCAACACACAAAAGCTATGGCAGGTGCAATCATTATGTATATCTGTACCCAACACACAAAGCTATGGGAGCTGCCACATTCTATGAGGAGGATGACTGGATACCTGAGCAGTGCAGCCATTCCAGCGTTTTCTGTAACCACTTTCTCCAGCCCCTTGCTGAAATGCACAGTGTGGATGACCGACTGATGCTCTGTGGGCACCTCATCAGCTGTCTTCACTGTGGAGTGTCCTTGGCTGACTTTCTGCTGGAAATATCTGCAAGGAGAAAACTGATGTGTTTACATACTGCAAGGAGAAAACCGATGTGTTTACATACTGTAAGGAGAAAACTGGTATCTTTACATACTGCAAGGAGAAAACTGATGTGTTTACATACTGCAAGGAGAAAACTGGTGTGCTTACATACTGCAAGGAGAAAACTGACGTGTTTACATACTGCAAGGAGAAAACTGATGTGTTTACATACTGCAAGGAGAAAACTGGTATGTTTACATACTGCAAGGAGAAAACTGACGTGTTTACATACTGCAAGGAGAAAACTGATGTGTTTACATACTGCAAGGAGAAAACTGGTATGTTTACATACTGCAAGGAGAAAACTGACGTGTTTACATACTGCAAGGAGAAAACTGATGTGTTTACATACTGCAAGGAGAAAACTGGTATGTTTACATACTGCAAGGAGAAAACTGACGTGTTTACATACTGCAAGGAGAAAACTGATGTGTTTACATACTAACTTCAATAAGGTTTATGCACACTCTTTCTCAAAACACACACACACATGCACGCACGCACACACAGGCACACATACATGCACGAACACACACACACACACACACACACACACACACACACACACACACACACACTTTCAGTGGCAAGACCCAATAAATAAAAGAGAAAAGAGCAAAATAAATTAAAACAAGGATTTAAAGCAAGCAGATCAATTCATATTTCTTATTTTAGAGTTTGCACAATATTTACTTACCTCCCTCAACAAACAAACAAAAAATACATTCAATAAACCACCTAACAGACAAGACTGGCCAGAATCTAAAACCTCTGAAACATGAACAGGCTTACAGGCTGAACTTCAAATCATCGGGAAGACGTGCAGGAATATCACAATCTTTGTACATGTCTTTAGACAAATCCTTCAGCTGCTCTGCGTCCACGGTGGTGTTTTGTTCCAGAAATGAGTCATGCAGTTCCATTCTTCCTCTGCAGCCTCTGAAACATCATCCCCAAAACGTCATATGGCTGCTCTGTCTCCATGGCAAACTTCACAACCAAATTGCTTCTATTCAGTGGTCAGTGATGTCATGAAGAAATTGGTCTGTGTCAGAGATGCTGGATTGTATTCTTATTGTCTGTTTGTTTGATTTTGTGTATCTCTTGCAGACATGGAAAGTCATCAGAGCAGTGTTGTTTTGAGAAACTGCATATCCATTATTTGTGATGACTGAAGAAGACTTTTGATGAAAATTCACTAGTTATTTACTGTATTAGATATGCATTACTCTACACTCTGTTTTGTGAGTTTCTTTGTATTTTGGCTTGATTTCAGTCCTGCTAAAGTTTGTTTCAGTCTTTAGTATGTGTGACCTGTGTGTGTGTGTGTGTGTGTGTGTGTGTGTGTGTGTGTGTGTGTGTGTGTGTGTGTGTGTGTATAGAGAGAGAGAGAGAGAGAGAGAGAGAGAGAGAGAGAGAGAGAGAGAGAGAGAGAGAGCCTGTGAGTGTGACCCTGTGTGTGTGTGTGTGTGTGTGTGTGTGTGTGTGTGAAAAGAGAGAGAGAGAGAGAGAGAGAGAGAGAGAGAGAGAGAGAGAGAGAGAGAGAGAGAGACAGCCTGTAAGTGTGACTGTGTGTGTGCTCACGTGTGTGTGTGTGTGTGTGTGTGTGTGTGTGTGTGTGTGTGTGTGCATGTGAGTTTTCTTTGGCCAATGATAGTTCCAACAGACTGGGTCAAAACGTCAAGAGACAAGAAACCAACAAAGATTTCTAGTTTTTCTGCCCAATGCATCATCTGTCTTGATACAATCTGGACCTGAGTGCTATTTCAACCTGCTGCTCTGTATTGTTATGCTGTCTATTGTACTGCTTTGACAACAATCCAATCAACACACAGCACTTCTTCACATCATCGTTGTTATGACCATGATTGTCATGTCTTGCTGAAAAGATCTCTGAAACATTTCATTGTTTATCAATAACCTGCTGAACAAAACACAGAACAGCAAAGAAATTCTCCCTTGGAATCAAACTGAAATTTTATAACTCCAGTGTGATTTCAACGCTGTTATATGGCTGTGAAACCTGACAACTGAAGACCACCCTGGAGAAGAAACTCAATGCTTTTGATTCTATGGGCCTACGTAAGATCTTGGGCATCAGATGATCAGACTTTATACCACATGATGAAGACATAAGGGAGAGGTCCAAACAGCTCCCTGTGTCAACCATCATCTAAAGACGGTGCCTCCACTGGCTGGGTCATGTCTTAAGATGACCCTCCTCTGGACATGCAAACCAGGCCATGAAATGGACCCCAGC
>JADBJO010011149.1:32500-44652 GCA_016801955.1 Conus betulinus
ACATCAAGTCATCAGGAGACACTCAGACAGCCTTGCCTCCCGGTGGACACAACAGTACCTCTCACTCAATCAGAGATCCTAGTATCATGGCACTGGTACTGTCATACAAAATGTGCCTTTAAAACACACAACACAGGGCAATGTAGTTTCTACACAGTATTTTGCATTACTTCTCAGGTAGAATGCCAACCAAGGGAGGAATTTGGGGAAAGAACAAAACACTCCTGGCCCTGAAATTCAGCTGATGGTACAATTCCTCCCGTTCTGTTCACACACATAGCACCAAATACAAATTTTGATCAGAAATAAGCTAGAAATCTGTGCAGCAAATGGTTCAAAACGGCAGTATATAGGACAAACCTTTTGGAAGACTCCTTGTAAATCTGACACTGGAACCAATTCCAGAAACCTAGCACAGTTTTGCACAAGTGACACCAGAACAATGCCTAACAAGTTACATCCCTCATTTTCTCTCTGTTTGGTATGGAAGGTCTAGCATTAACCTTTAAACACATGTCAACAGATATGTTGTTACCTTTGCTTGCCATCAGCAGCCTCCCTGATCTGTTTCTCTAAATTGAGACGAGACTGTTCTTGTTGACACTTCTCTTCATCAGTAAAATCAGCACCTGGAACACAGAAAGAGGATTTGAAACAGACACTTGCTTGCGCTCATAACAATACGTAATAAAATCAGGACTTGCAATGGACACACTTCAGAGTTATCTGCTTCAATCTGGATCTGACACACGGTTTCTTTCAAACCTCAGTAGATCAGGACTTGAAACTGTTGAGCCTGACAGGATGAACACTTCAACTGACACATGCTTCCACTCACACCTTGTCACATCAGCACTTGAAAAAGTCACACACTTCATGCCATACATGTGACAGAGAAAGTGATTTTCTGACTGAAACCAGTTTGACCAAACATTTCTCTGTGTAAACACATGGATGTCCTCCTGCTTTTCAGGGAAGGTGCAGAAACTGAAACTTACAATGATCAAGTGACAGGCCATATATGTCAAGGGTCATCACCCTGGCTGTTTAGTTCCCTTCTCTCCCAAATTTTTTTTTAACAAGGATCTAATTATTACGGCCACGTTCCAATTATAATAAGAGGTATTTGGTTGGATAACTATTTTGTAAAATTATTTCAACTTGTTTTAGAAGCAAAATTCATATTCATACTCTGACCTGGCCCAGAAGAGAGGCAATATTTTGTAACAAACCTAGACGACAAGATTTCAGGAGTATGAAAGAAGAAAGCAAGCAAGATCAAGATACATGTGTGTGTGCGTGTGTGCATGTGTGTCAGCATGCATGTGTACTCATAGTCTCTTGTGAGAACTGAATCCAGAGTGGTAGACATGTGCATGCATACACAGACTGTGGAAGTTATAGGCTGCAATGCTAGTCAGGTCTGAATGTTCATGGCTTCATGCAACACCATCTCTCACTCCAGTCACTGCACCTACATTTCTCTATGGTTATGAAAATCTCCTTTGCCTTTTTTTTATCTTTTTTAACATAGATTATTTCTTATCATTGATTTTATCTGATACAAATGTTTCTTGCAGTTTAAGTGCAGACTTTGGTTGAACTGGAGACATACTCCTATACAGCACATGTCACTATTGTCGCTAGACTTCTTACTTTACTAAGGGCTTCAAATAGTTCAGAATGAAATACGGGTTAAATCTTGACAGGGACAATGAAGAGGCGAAGAGGGATCAGGAGAGCGGGGAGGGGGATTACTACCTTCCCCTCTCCCTCCCAATTGATTTTTTTTTTTTTCTCAATTAGACATCTGTGCAATCTAGTGCATTCTGGGCATATTTTGAGAGTTTTACACAGACTGACAATGACATGTATGATTTTTCTCTCTCTCACACACACACACACACACACACACACACACACATGCACGCACCTGTTTTTTCTGGCTGTAAACAAACAAAATAATTAATGGGCTTTCTTGGTAATGTAACTATTCCTCTCTACACTTCTTGTCACCTACTGGTGTTGTCTCTTTACATGGGGTCCTCCAAACCCATACCTTTGGACCTATCTTTGGACCTATCATTCATGTCCTGCTAGCACGCGCACACACACACGCACACACACACACACACACACACACACACACACACACACACTGCATATCCCAGCCGTGTAATCTTTCCCAGATGCTTCCATAATCTCTTGTCCTCCACAACTACTTCAATCCAATCCCACTTTAAACCATTTTTCACTCTGGATTCTTCTAAACTGGCTCTTCTGATTATGAGCAACTGCCCCATAATTGACCATTGTCACTTCTAGTGTTGCTGTGCCAACTGCCCCATAATTGACCATTGTCACTTCTAGTGTTGCTGTGCCAAATGATGAATCATGCTGAATGAAACACACTCAAGTGACCATTAATTCTCAGGGATCTTTCCCCCCCCTCTCATTTTTTGTTTTGCTTAGCGGAAATTGATCTTTTTCTCCACTGAAAATATTCATCCAGGTGGATATCAGCCAGACTGGACCACTTCCAGCCCTATTATCATTATAATCCTACTGAGTGCCATGGACCACAGCCCTGTCTATTATCATTACAATCCTACTGAGTGCCATGGACCACAGCCCTGTCTATTATCATTATAATCCTACTGAGTGCCATGGACCACAGCCCTCTCTATTATCATTATAATCCTACTGAGTGCCATGGACCACAGCCCTGTCTATTATCATTATAATCCTACTGTGTGCCATGGACCACAGCCCTGTCTATTATCATTATAATCCTACTGAGAGCCATGGACCACAGCCCTGTCTATTATCATTATAATCCTACTGAGTGCCATGGACCACAGCCCTGTCTATTATCATTATAATCCTACTGAGTGCCATGGACCACAGCCCTGTCTATTATCATTATAATCCTACTGAGTGCCATGGACCACAGCCCTGTCTATTATCATTATAATCCTACTGTATGCTATGGCCCATTTCCAGCCCTGTCTATTATCATTATAATCCTACTGAGTGCCATGGACCACAGCCCCTGTCTATTATCATTATAATCCTACTGAGTGCCATGGACCACAGCCCTCTCTATTATCATTATAATCCTACTGAGTGCCATGGACCACAGCCCTGTCTATTATCATTATAATCCTACTGAGTGCCATGGACCACAGCCCTGTCTATTACCATTATAATCCTACTGAGTGCCATGGACCACACAGCCCTCTCTATTATCATTATAATCTACTGAGTGCCATGGACCACAGCCCTGTCTATTATCATTATAATCCTACTGAGAGCCATGGACCACAGCCCTGTCTATTATCATTATAATCCTACTGTATGCTATGGCCCATTTCCAGCCCTGTCTATTATCATTATAATCCTACTGAGTGCCATGGACCACAGCCCCTGTCTATTATATCATTATAATCCTACTGTATGCTATGGCCCATTTCCAGCCCTGTCTATTATCATTATAATCCTACTGAGTGCCATGGACCACCACAGCCCTGTCTATTATCATTATAATCCTACTGTATGCTATGGCCCATTTCCAGCCCTGTCTATTATCATTATAATCCTACTGATTATAATCCTACTTTGCTCCCATAGGAACATAAGCAATGTTACATGATCCTCAAACAAGTCCTCTGTAGCTGATCTCAATTTAAGTGGATGACACTCAATTCATCGCACTGAAGTGAATATCACTCTGCTGGATATCACTTGGGTAAAATGCCATTAGTTCTAAACTGTCAAAAAAAAAAACAATTACGTTAGTTCTAAACTGTCAATAAAACCATTTACCTTGTCGAGTTATATTGTGTATTATTTTGTTTCTTAGTCAATAATTTGTAAGTTTCTCTTCCTTGAAAGTTGAATTCCGACACGAGGCCATGCTAAAACGAAGATTTAACTGTAACAAAGTATGTTCAGCATGTCATTAAATCAGTCTAATGTATACACAATGATTATCTGATGTGTATTCATATTTCTGCTCCCCATACACACATACATCCAGTCATGAAAGCTGTGATTTATGAAGTACCAAGTTTTCATAACTGAGAAAAAAAAAGAAAACGTAACACCAAACACACGAAAACAGAAGCAGGTAGATCTGTGTGTGTTTGTACATGTCCCTAATTAAAATTCAAATAATGTGTACATGGAAACCACTTGCTCTTTGAATTGATGTTGCAACTGTACATACTATACAGTACACTATACTCCTACACATGAACCTAATAACTGAAAGACATTAATTATCCTGAACATGTTTGGACAATGAAATGCTTTTACAAATAACTGCAAGTATATTTTTCACAAAACTGTTGATAAAGACCAATACATTCCACTAGTTCATATTGCAAAATCAACCTGTGAATTTTTCCATACTTCTCAAGCAAGTGTATACAATGACAATGAATCTAAATGTTCTATGTTATGAGTTCCTACAATCTGTCGCCATCGCAAGAGACAGAAAAGGGTGTATATATAGAAAAGAAGAGCATGCAAGAGTATTTCACTGTTTCAGTGTATGCGGCACACAAGCTAAATTTGCATTGTCACTGATCACAAGCAACTTTCAAGGGATTCAACAGATGTGTTAAGACTAATAAGAGTCCAGATCATATAATAATGAACATAATGTAAATGTACAGCTGGTTTAGAATGTGTAATTTTAAGATGTGAAAGAACATGACATGTACTTAGACTGGAGAATTTTTTTTTTTTTTAAATAATTATTACTCACTGTCTGCATTTTTGCAGAAATCTTGAACTTCTTTCTGGCATACAATCATCTGTCATCATTGATTTGCAGGCCTCCTCCACAATGTCAGTGTTCAACTGAAAGTTACAAAGTACAACTATGTTATAATTCTTCAAATAGTTAACTCAAGTACATAATGCACTCATGCACAACCACCACTGTCTCACTCCCAGTGTAATTGATGCTTTCTACTTATGTATAAATTGCTTCAAAACAAGAGATATTAGGCATTCACTGTTTTTTTCCATGAAGACAATGCAACACCAAAGAATGGTTTGAACTAGATATTCTTTTTTTTTCTCTGTTATTGTGGTTTTGTTCACCCATCAATGCAGAATTTTTTTTTTTTTTTTTCCCACTGGTCCTGAACCAATCCCATTTTCATTTTTGGTTCTTTTATGTGCGCAAGGAGCACGCTGTAACTTAGTATAAGTGTAAATGGGACCTGGGTCCTTCACCTGTATACATCTGAAAGAGCTGAGTAAAGACCACACTTCAGGTCAACTGAAGATGGCTGGAAATCTATGTAGAAGCCAGAATAAATGGCAGTGAGGGATATTTGATGGAGGAGGGGTGGTATGTGTGTGTGTTGTGGGGGGGTGGTCCTAATGTGGCAACCACCACATTGAAAAACCCTGCCATGGGTCAGCTTTTCTGGCATCTCACTGACAACAGTATTAAAGTTCCAGTTCAATGATTCACAAGCAAATCTGAATCAATTCACAAACTTCATTTCAACCACTCAGGACACCTTCAACTTAACGGGGTGAATTGGGCCAGTTCAATGGGGATTGAAAAAAAAAAAAAAAGAGTATCACTGCTATCAGCGTGATAATAACAAAAGTTTTCTAACAAGTTCATAACAAATGTGTATACTGAGAAAGCATGCTAATTTATTTACATTTTTATGTATTCAGTCAATGTGAATGTATTTGTAAATGCTCAAATAAATTAATACTAACACAAGATTAAACCAAGGATAAATGCCATCTTTCAATAAAATATAAAACAGTGAACAAGAGTCCTCACATACATGCATTCTCATGGTATACTATCCTTTATTTTCCACAACAGTTGTGAGAATGACAGCTTTTCTTACCAAGATAATGCTACCAGCTGAAGTTGCAGGAGTTGGCTTGTTTGTCTCTGGATGATGTTCCCAAAGATCATTGGAAAGCAAGTGTTCATGGTACTTCACCACATTCTTTCTGAGAAAGAAAAAAAAAAAAATGATGAATGCAACATTTCAATGCTACTGTTCATAAACTGTCTTTATTCTTGATTACAAAAAAGTGAAACCCATGTACAAAAAACAAATTTGTGGTGGATGAACAAGATGGCATAAAAAATTGTAATACAATGATATTGCTTTTGTAAACCAAAAGTCATGAGATAATGAGTTGATGAATTTAAAAAGCTGCAAAAAAAAAATAATCAGCAGCTTGTAAACACACAAGTATACTTCAAAGTGAAATTGTACTTCCTTTTGATTACTTTAAATCACAATGATATGCAATGATTTAGACCTCTCCTCTCAGTCGTCACAATTGCACTTAGCATACACACACACGTACACCCACACCCACACACACGTCACAAATGAACATGGTATCTTCACAGTGGCTGCAACACTATGCATATTGCCACTATTGGAATTTAAAAAAAAAAAATGAAGACGTAAATAAAGGCCTAACAGATCTACAACTGAGTACAAGCTAAGGCATTTTTTTTTTTTTTTTTTAAGGCTAGCTGGTAGGTAAGTTAGGTGGGGAGGGGTGTGGTATGAATGCTGTCTTTCAAATAAGGAGGTTTTTTTTTTTTTTTTTTTTTTTTTTTTTTTGCGCACACCCGAGTCACTTAAGGTCTATGGAGACGACGTGGCATTTGATTTGAAGATGAACATGAAGTCAGTTTCTTTGTCACCGTTCACACCAGTCACAGTGGCAGTGTTTACAACTTGAATTTTGCCCTTGCCATACATATTTTATTGTATTGAACATTTAACTCATCTTATACCACAACTTTACTGAGTTAAGTTAAGTATTAACAGTCTTCAGCGGAACAATCAAAAATAAATATAAACTGAAAAATCTTACCAAAACAAGCCCGCCGATGTCGAAGTCTTCTTCCATTTTGAAAATCGAAAACCGGAAATGAAGCATGCACCTCGAGCCTCGGGACGGCACATCGCCAATAGGCGAACCGCGTGAGTGACGTCAGTGTTGGCGGTCCCTTTCTTTCACGTCTCTGCTTAAATTAAACGATCATCGATTGTTGTCATTGATCTCATCTGGAAAAATATTATATGTCTTCTCCCATTATTTGTATAAAACTGCCTGTGCTATCATTAATATCAGTCAATCAGGGATGTGAATGGACCATTTGATGATCAATTCAAAACAATAAACATGCAGATCTATCCAGAATCTCTACTCCATCCTTTAGAGCAAAAATCATATTTTGCGGAATGATAGTGGGCAGAAGGATAGGGTTTGGTGAGGGGGGGGGTGAAAATGAACACGAGGATGTACTCACTTTCTTTGAAGCATGCCTCTTCAAAATGCCTGGAACATATCGAGGCTCTGTCTATGTTGAACCCGACGTCCATTCTGTTGACTGCCGCACAAGTGTTCGCTCCCAATCGGATATCTTGGTCTTTTGATTCGAAAAAAAAATGATAGGCCTCTATGCCTAGATTGGCAGGCTGGGCATCCAACTACAGCACAATTCTTTCCTGGCATCCTGATGGACTTTGTATTAGCAAATACCTCGACGATGATCTGAACAGCGACTTGCTCATATAGAAAGTGAGTAAACCGGAAGAGAAGCGTACGCCTGACCGAAGAGAGCAGCGCAAACGAAACATGAGCCCTGTGACGTCAGTGTTGGCGGTCCCTTTCCTTTCCTCTACTATGGCCAAGCCACCTCCACAGAGGATGGACTGTTGTGGTCCAACAGGCACTGGACCAGGTCAAGCGCACCTCCACAGAGGATGGACTGTTGTGGTCCAACAGGCACTAGACCAGGTCAAGCGCACCTCCAGAGAGAGGCCTGAACACCAAAGACCAAGGCAGATCACCATGATCGCACCCTTGTGACTCTGACATACCATCCTCACAACCTGGAAATCAAGACCATTCTTTTCAAGAAGTTTTCTATCCTACAGACTGATCCCAAAGTTGGCAAGACATTCAAGGAACCTCCTCTGATGGCCTTCAAACGAGTCCGAAACCTGGGCGATCATCTGGTTCAGTCGCCATTCCGACCCACAGACCCCCCCCCCCCCCCCCCCCCCCACACACACACACACCCCTCCCCGAACCACTACTCCCTGGACGATGGCTGCTGTGACAGACAAAAGTACAATTGCTGTCCCTTCCTCAACACTACCACGCTCATCTTTAAAGGGCCCTCAGGACACCATTTCACCATGAGGAGCAGTTTCATCTGTCAAACCAGTGATTTGGTAAATGTAGTCCACTGCAGCCTGTGCGGTCGCATCTACATAGGCGAGACATGCCGCACACTGGAAGAACGCTGCAAGGAGCACAGGGACAGCATCCTCCTGAAAAAGCAAACCCCCGTGGGTATACACTTCAACACCGATCCCCACAGCATAACCCTCTTCTCCATATCAGTGGTCTGGCGCAACAGCACTGGTGACTCCTTCAAGAGAAAAACATGGAGAAACATCATCCACCATCTCGGTACTACAGCACCAGATGGCCTCAACATCAAGACTAAACCAAATCACAGCCTCCCCCGTCCCCATCTTTCCCCTTTCCCTCCCCTCCCACCTCGTTTTTCCGCTTCCCCCACCCCCTTCCCTCTCACTATTTACGTTCAAATGCATTACGTCATCATGCAGTGATGATGAAATTGTGATCTTTACGTAACTGCACTGAAGACTCTACGAGTCGAAGTACACAACGTAGAGGTACACAACTCCATATCTCAAATGGTTTCAGTTTTTTTTCCTCCGTTGTTTTGCATCCATATGTAAACTACGACTGGAGGGGGAAAATGTTACGCTAAATGTGACTGCATCATAATGCGCTACAATATACATGCATCTCTGCACTTCTGTCTGTCTGTCTATCTGCCTGCTGTCTCTCTCTCGTCTCTCTCTCTCTCTCTCTCTCTCTCTCTCTCTCTCTCTCTCTCTCTCTCTCTCTCTCTCTCTCTCTCTTGGCAAAAATGGTTAAACCATATGCACAATAATAAAAGGTTTGGTGTTTACAGAACTTTGAGCAACTCTCATGATCTGAAACCTTACATAACTTTAGAAATGGATAGACACTTTAAATGCATAATGGCAAAATTTAGACATGGAGTATCAGAATTAGCAGTACATCAATTCAGATACAAAACCTGTATTGATGGCAATTCTTTGCTTTGTCCTCTTTGTAAAGAGTCACAAGAAAATCTCTCTCTCTCTCTCTCTCTCTCTCTCTCTCTCTCTCTCTCTCTCTCTCTCTCTCTCTCTCTCTCTCTCTCTCTCTCTCTCTCTCTCTTGCAGGTAGTCCAGAAACGTTCTGGCATGAAAGGCCCGTAACGCATCACCCCCAAATTGCAAAAGGCATCATCAACAGGGCGGACGGAGCATTTTGCTTCTGTTAGGAACTATACTGACCGGTCATATTTTTCGTCACGAGGAACACATACATACATCGTATTAGACGGTTAACTTTAGAGAGAGAGAGAGAGAGAGAGAGAGAGAGAGAGAGAGAGAGAGAGAGAGAGAGAGAGAGAATACGAATATTTTTACTGAGGGTAAAAGGGATAAGCTAATAGCTTTTTTTTTACACCACGCCCCCTCTCAAAAACAACAACGGCAACAAACGATATAAAAAGAACACATTATACAAGATACACGAACAGGAAATATGAACAAGCTTGTAATAACAAAACATAATTATCATAAATAGTACTCAGCAGATTAGGCCTCAGAGAGAGAGAGAGAGAGAGAGAGAGAGAGAGAGAGAGAGAGAGAGAGAGAGATGATGATGATGATGATGATAATCTTTATTTCCAAGGGTAACAGATAAGCAAACACATGCTTTTTTTTTCATCCGGCCCTTGCCCCACTAAGGGACTAACTAAGCATGACTAGCGACTACTAAGCATAACTAGCGACTAAGACTTACAAAATTATAAACAAACACACATATCTTCACAAATGCATTAAAAATTGATGAGTTGTTCAACTACTAACATTTAAGGCGAATATGACTTTAAAGGGGGGAAAAAAAGGAGAAAGCAATTGCAACAACAAACAAAAATAAAGAAATTAATTTCAAAGACGAGAAGAAAAAAAAAATCAGCACACACAGACATAGAATAAGCGATCCTCCTATCGAGGAGAGAGAGAGAGAGAGAGAGAGAGAGAGAGAGAGAGAGAGAGAGAGAGAGAGAGAGAGAGAGTTACATTCCTTTTGTAAAATATTAACATAACAGCAAGCTGCTAAGGATGATAATTAGATAATTACAATGCATCAGTAATATCAACTTTTTAAAAAAAAAAGTTACATGATGTGGTTACAAGGCAAGACAAGAACGAGCAATGCTACTACAATCAATTATCAGTTAGCAACAATAAAGTCCTAGCGTCAATAGTCATATCGATTATTATATCATGATGTGTGTATGTGTGCGTGAGTGTGTGCGTGCAAGCAAGCGCGCGCACACGTGTGTGTGTGTGTGTGTGTGTGTGTGTGTGTGTGTGTGTGTGTGTGTGTGTGTGTGTGTGTGTGTGTGTGTGTGTGTGTGTGTGTGTGTGTGTGTGTGTGAGAGTGTGAGAGAGAGAGAGAGAGAGAGAGAGAGAGATGCTGTCAGAGATCTGTCATCTTCTCTCCCTCCCTCCCTCTTTTTCTTTTTCTTCTTCTTCTTGAAATGTTCATACACTACCCAAGACTATAATTATAAATTTAGTGACAATACATCAATACGCAGCGTAAAAATAGAGAGAGAGAGAGAGAGAGAGAGAGAGAGAGAGAGAGAGAGAGAGAGAGAGAGAGAGAGAGAGAGAGAGAGAGAGAGAGATGATGATTTTTCCATTTTTCTTATCCAAAATAATACATGCTAAACATTACTATAAAATTTGAACAACAACAGCAACAATACATCAATAATCAATAGTTCCACAGGGCAGGGCAGGGCACACATTTATCATCATGTAGATACAGTGCTTCAATAAATCAAAAGTATTAGGACATCAATCAGCTAGTGGCAATGCATAAGTAAAGCCAGTGATCACAATATTCATTCATCATGATATAATTACAGTCATTAATAAAAGAATGGTAACCATATCTCTCAATTTATCATTATCTGGTTTTTAAAAGGAAGCGACGTATCAGTTTAATATGCAGCAAACAAAGGGTGTGCTCTGGTATATGTATTTTTTATCCCGAATAGTAATGACCTGCTGTGAAATGTGTAATTAGTTTTTTTCCCTGAAGGATTCTGCATTTTGGGTGCATCGGAAATATAGTGGAAGTGAATTCCAAACCACACTACCAGAGTAAGATAAGCTTGATTTAAACAGATCTATTCTAGGTGTGGGAATCTGGAATTTGGTTGAATCCCTCGGGTTTTTTGTTAAATTTAGACTGAAGAGTTTGTGGTGCTAAAGCGGACGCAATTTTTTGCATTAGCAAACATTTGTTGACAGCAAACATTTCTTTTAGTGGAAGGGCCCCTGCTTTAGTATAGTCCCCTTCACTAAGACTAGACGATTTTAATAGAACTGCTTTAAGTGCTCTTTTGTAGACACTCGTAAGAGGTTTCATGGCATTAGCACTAGCAGAATCAAATAGTGTTGAACAATAATTGATTGAAGAGAGAATATGTGCATGTAGGAACAATTTCCTGGCATGAAGGTTTAAGAAATGCTTAATCCTGCACAGCTGATATGTTTGTCTGGATATTGATTTACATAAACTGCGAAGGTGATAAGACCAAGAGAGATTATTATCAACATATACGCCTAGAACTCGATGGTTATCCACCACTTCATTTCCTGATTATTGACAAAAACAGATGGAGGCTGCGTGGTTATGTTTTGTCTTCTTTGCCTTGTTGTTATCAGCATTAGTTTTGTTTTGTTAGGATTCAGTGACATGTGATTTACATTGCACCACCAATTACTTAAGATATCAGCATTCTTCTGTAATGAGGTGAAAACAGCTTCTAAGCTGGAGCTACTTGTATGGACAGTGGTATCATCACAAAAGAGTTCACATGAATCCTCAGTATAAAGAGGGAGATCATTTATATAAACTGAGAACAGCAACGGGCCTAACACAGAACCCTGGGGTACGCCATGTTGGATAGGTAGCTTCTCTGATAAATTGTTGTTTAT
>JADBJO010011149.1:45261-57761 GCA_016801955.1 Conus betulinus
AGGGTCCCAAACACAGCAGGCGTACTCGACAACGGGTCTGACCAACACCTTGTATGCCAGCTCCTTGGTCTTGCTGGGGCACACCTTTAGGTTTCTCCTCAGGAATCCTAGTGTTTTGTTTGCCTTGGCACACAAATGTTGTCAACGTGGGCGTTCCAGGAGAGGTCGGTCTGCAGCGTGACCCCAAGATACTTTACAGAGGGTACTCTCTCTAGGGTATGACTGTGGAGGATGTATTTGGTGGGCATTCAGTGGCTTACTACTGCGGGTCAAAGGCAGCTGGCTGCATTTGTTCAGGCGAATGCCATGTCCCACTCGCTCTCCCAGTCTTCCAACTTGGCGAGATCATCTTGGAGTTTTTACCGGGTCTTCAGGGCAGACGATCAGTCGGTACACTACAGTGTCGTCAGCGAATAGGCGGGAAGTGGAGGACATTCTTGTTGGAAGGTCGTTTATGTACGCGAGGAAGAGACAAGGTCCAAACACTGTTCCCTGGGGCATCCCGGTGTAACGAAAAGTTTTAACTCCCCATATGGTTTAACTCCCAGGGAGTTAAACAGTTCATTTGTAAATTTTACTTCCCTGGGAGTTAAACTGGAATAAAAAAAAAAAAAAACACCTCTGTCTGTGTTTCGGTTTGACTCCAGGGGAGTTAATCTGACATACCACCAGAATGACTCCCACCCACCACCCGCACCTCGCTACCACCCATGCATTTTACAAATGTTTTCGAAGTGTGTGTGTGGTGTGTGTGTGTGTGTGTGTGTAATCCTACACTAACTTGCCAGATCAAGACTTCTCAGTAGAATTGTTTCCGTCGATATAATGGTTTTCTGTGAATTAGTCACGTGTCCTGAATTTTATTGAAAAATGTGTGTGTGTTTCTGATTGGCTGGGCGACTTTCGTTTTAGTTTGGCATACGCACACTCCCACACCTGTGACGAGTCACTTGACAACTTCATCAGATCGGTCCCAAGCAGCCACCCTCTTGTACAAATTGTACAAACACAGGCACCACCACCCCACCCCCCCCCCCCCACTTTTCTCTATCCCCTGTGTCTCACACACAAATTTCTAATCTATGCCATCCCTTTTTTTCTCCTTCCTTCTCTCCCAGATGTAGCGAGTCAATACAAACAATTTTACGTCACGTCGCGACCACTCGTCATTCTAACCCCACCTTCCTTACCCCCCCCCCCCCCCCCCCCCCCCCCCCCCACTCCCTAATTTGGCGGCATGACACACAATGAAAAATTGGTTTTATTTCAATTTCTACTACACCATTTGAGTGTAATGGCCTACACTTAAGAGTGACTGTTTAATAGTCGCATAGAGTCCATGAGAGAGAGAGAGAGAGAGAGAGAGAGAGAGAGAGAGAGAGAGGGTGCGCCAAAGACTGAAGGTACAGTATTTCTACCGAAGGCATCAAACCATTATTTCATATATTTACAGACTTTACATACAGCTTATATACAAACAGGCATAGTAAAATGTCAAGTTCATGCATAGATGAGCACATGAATGTGTACACGGACATTTCCTTTCCCTATGATGATAATGATCATGGACATTAAATCCCCTTCTCCATTCTCTTACAGAAAGACATCTGGGAATGGGTGGGTGGGGAGTCATCTTAGTCATGATCAGATTAACTCCCCCTCCATTGCAAAGTAACTCCCTGGGAGTCAGAAAACTCATGAACACATTAACTCCCAGAGGAGTTGTTCTAAACTGTGAAAAACTGACCCCCTTTAGTGGGCAGGGAGTTAAACTTTTACACATCTGGATTAACTCCCAGGAGCTAATCTGGATATAGTGCAGACTAACTCCCAGGGGGGGTCATTCTGTTACAGGGGGGGGGGGGGGGGGGGGGGGGGGGGGGGGTCTGATATATGTACAAAATGACTCCCCCCCTCAATGTTTTCAAGAATTTGTTGATACTTTAACAAAAATGATTTTAGAACACTTTGAAGTTTTATTGAGTGGAGTTATTTTGGCACAGGATAGGAGTCATTCTAGTTTAACTCCTGGGGAGTTAAACTTTACATATAAACAGTTTAACTCCCTGGGAGTTAAACCATTTGGGGAGTTAAACTTTTCGTTACCCCGGGATTTCACGCAGATATAGCCAGACTGTGCACCATTGACCACCATGGCTTGTTTGCGGTCACTGAGGAAGCTTGCTGTCCAGCTGTTGGTGCTTCCACAGATCCTGTAGTGGTCTAACTTGTGGACAAGTAGGCTGTGATTCACACGGTCAAAGGCTTTAGCAAAGTCCATGATAATGACGTTGGATGCAACGCCGCTCTCCATTGCTGATGAGACTTCTATGAACTCCAAGAGCTGCGTCTCACAGAAGCCATGTTGTTGGTTGGACAGTATGTTGTTCGACTCCAGGTGTGTGCGTGATAGCACTGACTAGGACATGCTCCAGGGACTTTAGCGGGGACGCTGGTTAGGGGGCTTCTACTACTGCTACAACTACCACCGCCACCACGACTACTATCGCCTCTTCTACTACTAGTGCTACAACTATCACAGCCACCACCACCACCGCCACCACCACTACTATTGCTTCCTCTACTACTGCTACAACCACTGCCACCACCACCACCACCACCACCACCACTACTATTGCTTCTTCTACTACTGCTACAACTACCACCGCCACCACCACCACCGCCACCACCACTACTATTGCTTCTTCTGCTACTGCTACAACTACTACCGCCACCACCACCACTGCTACCACCACTACTATTGCTTCTTCTACTACTGCTACAACTACCACCGCCATGACCACTACGATTGCTTCTTCTACTACTGCTACAACTACCACTGCCACCACCACCCACCACCACCACTACTATTGCTGCTCTTCTTCTACTACTGCTGTAACTACCACCGCCACTACCACCACCGCCACCCACCGCCACACCGCAACTATTGCTTCTTCTACTACTGCTACAACTACCCCCCCACCACCACCACTGCCACCACCACTACTATTGCTTCTTCTACTACTGCTGCTGCTGCTGCTACTACTACTACTACTACTACTACTAACGTTTCCGAGTGGTCGACTGCATATGAATGTTTTGAATTGTGTTGTTGGCGATACAGAAAAACGCGCGGTTTCCTATCTGCACCGGAACGTTAACGGTCTAATTTCTAAACTTAATGAAAAGGATTTGTTTTTCGTATGTTTGCTCTTTTGATTTATATGTCTGGTGGAAACATTTCTTGAGGAATGTTCTTCTAACGTTTGCTGGATTTTTAACATTTTGTGTTCCTGCTGTAAAATTCACGGCTCAGGGGAGGCGATCCGGTGGTTTGGTATGTCTGGTTAGAAATGCCTTCTTACCATATGTTGAACAAGTTCATATCGAATCTCGAAACTGTGGTGTATTTTTTGTTTAAACACACACACACACACACACACACACACACACACACACACACACACACACACACACACACACACACACACACACTTGTTTGATGTGGACAGATATGTTCTATATATTTATTCCTATGTACCTCCTGCGGGTTCGCCGAATTATGTTTATTTTGAGACTGAAAATGGTACAGCAATTCTGGAGGATTACATAACTGATTGTATATTGACCTATAATGACGTGCATGTGCTGTGTGGAGATATGAATAGAAGGACTTCTAACATTTCACATGTTTGTCAGAGAATAGATAACGATACTATTTTCGAGTTGCAATGTGCGAGTCATCCATTAAATGTTGGTAGATGTTCCCAGCATAAATCGTTGAATAATTATGGTAAACTGTTATTGAATATGTGTACTGCTGTAGATTTGGGTATTCTTAATGGATTGTGTCATAGCGACTTTGTAAGTCGTTACACATATGTGTCAGGAAGTGGTTGCAGTGTTAATGATTATCTTATGATGTCTTGTGAATACTTGCGTGTTTAAGTGATTCGACAATGTCTGTCCAGGGGTCACAGTCATTTTTTTTTTTCAAATTCCCGAAAAGAACATAAATTGATGTGAAACATTCATCAGTTCCTGAGACCCAGAGAGAGAGTCAGCCGGTGGGAAACGATCGCTGCCTTTTACTGAAGGGACACACAGAATACAGAGCGACAATTCGTGTCTGAAGATCATACTTCTTTCAGCTTCGTCATAAAATAACAGCCCCCCCCCCCCCCCCCCCCTCGTCCTCCCCCCCCCCCTCCCCCCCCCCCCCCCCCCCCCCCCATCCCATCGCCTGCTCCAGCCTCACCCCTATGCCACTGTCTACACTCACCCGCCCCTCCCACCTCCCAAGAACCACGTTTTACCGGAGATACTGACACTGTTTTTTTTTTTTGTTTTTTTGTTTTGTTTTGTTTTTTTTTTTCCCACCACATTCCCGGTCTATCAGAGAAACCTACATGGAGATTAGGCTCCTGATGTGAAATGGAAATCTATCTTTTTCTTGGGGTTTGGATGGGAGGAATCTTTAACGGAACGCTTAACAATTGCATGATATGAATTGAGAAGAAAAGTAAGATTCGGGTATCTGGAAGGGAGAATCATGAAAAGTACTACATTATTCCAGTTTGATTTCTTACAGCGAATAAATACCATAGCCAATAACATGTCTTCACCTCGTAACCAATCTCCCTGTTTGTGTATCAGCACTCCAGCTCTCTCTCTCTCTCTCCTATTTATACCCGAATCGCCCACCCTCTCTCAAACGTATTACCTCACCCTCAATTTCATTTGCACCCTCGTCCAAGTGCACGCGCACGCACACCAGCACGGGCATATGCATCCGTACACACACGGACTGGGACACACGTATGAAATAGTAGATCCTTTTCTTTCTTGTATCGTATCCCTCTCTCTCACCCTCCCTCTCATCTGACCAGCCCCACCCGACCCCCTCGACCCCTGGCCAACCCCCCCCCCCCCCCCCCCCCCCTGACCCTGACCACACCTCACCTCTCTCCATAAATCCATCTATTCATTTATTTCCCGACTTCCCTGTCCGCCCGTCTGTATGTCAGTCAGTCTACCCTTCTATCAACCTATCAATCTATCAAATCATATTCATTCAAGGAAGAGCCCTCTTTCCATGCCGGCTTCCCCTACCTTCTTTTTTGACCTCTCTCCATTTTTTTCTTTTTCTTTTTCTTTTCCCCCTTTTTTTTTTTCTTTTTTTCTCTCCTTTTTTTTTTCTTCGACTCTCACTGTCCCTTCATATCTGTATGTACCGCCTCCGGAGAACATTCTCCTGCTAGTTCAGTGCCCTGACCATTGGTACAGAGTCGTCTGGGTTTGTTTCTGTAATAGTGTTTAGTGCATTGACATTTTCATTCTGAATGTTGCAAAGAAAATGGGAGAGAGAGAGAGAGAGAGAGAGAGAGAGAGAGAGAGAGAGAGAGAGAGAGAGAGAGAGAGAGAGAGAGATTTTTTTTGGGAGGAAGAATCAGTGCTCAGTAAGCCCAAACAAATGTAATGTGAAGCTCTCGCCCATTTACCGACAGGTCGAGCCTCTCCAAGAACGATCCTTCGCGCGAAGAACGAAAAAGCAAGGAACGCACCAGAGAGAGACCGGACAAGCACACACACACACACACACACTGACTGAAAACAATTTATTGTCAGATTAACTCAAAGTTGTACACACACACACACACACACACACACACACACACACACACACACACACACACAAGAAAAGAAAAAAAAAAAAAAAAAAAAAAAAAAAAAAAAACCTCCCTCCTCCCTCCTCTCCTCCTCCCCCCCCTCCCCCCCCCCCCCCCCCCCCCCCCCCCCCCCCCCCCCCCCCCCCCACACCTTCCCGCTGTACTCAAAAATCGACAATTGTTTAAAACGTTAAGCGCTCTGGACTCATAAATGTTTTAACGTCCCATACTGTTCCGTTTGACATTTCAAACAAATACATCGTTTCAATAAAGAATAAAGGCTGTTACACACATATGTATATGTAAACTAAGAGATAGAGAGCAGTCAGACCGCCAGGCATTGTAAACAAATAATAATCACTGCTTGCACCAAAAAAGAGACATTCATACACAAAGAGAAGGGAGGTACAAGGGGGCGCATGAAAGTAGGGGGGAGGGAGAGAAAAACACAGAGACAGATAGAGACAGATAGAGGAACACACAAACAAACCCAGAGAGACAGAGAGAAGAAGAGATAGATAGAGAGAGAGAGAGAGGAGGAGAAAGAGAGAGAGAGAGAGGAGGGGGGGGGAAGGGGGGCAGCGGGGGTTAAGATCTGCAAAGTTTCACGTTCATTTCTCTTTCAAAGATGGACTGCAGAGATAAAGCGGATTCAGTTTTTTTTTTAATACTTATACACATTTTCCAATTTAGAATGAGGTGGTTTATGTACTTATAATGTTCCTTATTATATTGCATTTTACTGACACCAAATAATATATCTCGTATTGATAATTTCAGGGGAGTATTTATTTGTGAATGGATTTTCTTTTCAATAAAAGTCCAAAAATGGTTTGCAATTGGGCATTCACAGAAAAAATGTTCAACATAGTCCACAGCCTCAGGGCAGTAAGAACACTTGTTACAATCTTTTACCTTCATTTTATTTAGAATAATATTTGTTGGATATATATTATTATGGAGGATTTTCCAGTGCAAAACTCTTAGCCTTGTTTCTTTAGTGATTTCTTTCGCTCTGGACCATGTTGAACTATTGAGTTCGAAACCAAGTTTTCTCCTCCAAAAAGTGAAAAGAACATGGGAGACCTCCGGGTTTCCAGTTTGTAAGATTTTCTCAATGTTTTTTTCGGCTTTGTGTTATAGCGACTTGCGTCGCACTGCCGAGTTTCATTCTGTTGTTCACCTCTATGTCTCCACTGTAGCCAGGTCCGTGGAATAGCATTAACGAGGATATTATATTCCAGTATTACGTTTGCCCTGTTTTCTTCAACAATGTTTAGTGTAAGTAGTGTAAGTAATCTGTTTTCAGTATGATGCATTACATCTTTCACCTTCTCCATTCCTTTCCTGTACCAGGTTTTAAAAAATAATGTTTTGTTCCTGTATGTTATAAGTGAATTGTTAAACAGTAATTGATTCTGAAACTCAGAGCTCTTCAGTTCTCCTTGTTTCACAATCTGCTTGGAGTTCAAATAGGTAATTAAGACTTCTTTCCAGAACTCATTGTCGACTCTATCTATTCCTTTCACGTCGTGTGCTCTACAGTTAATATGAAAAATATTGTTCTGTTTGGAGTAGTTTCTGTAAGTGCCACCTTGGTATTAAACTCCAATTTTGTTTGATCGGGTGGATTGAAAGAGTTTTCCATACTGACCCTGTTGCAGAATTGTCCTACTGAAGAGGAAAGACAATACACGGTGACTCTCTCTGTGCAGGGGTCTCACCTGCACTGGTGTGTTTTCACAACAGTGATCTGTTGAAAGAGCGACTATCAGCTTTTCTCTTACTGCTAAACCATGAAATGCGATTTGTTTCCTTTCCCATATTAAAAGCACTCGGCAGCCATATTCACGCTTGACTCACCAAATCATATAGCGCTCAGCTAATATCATTCTTGGTAGATGATCACTTCATGGTGGGAGGTTGGTGACTGTAATTTGCCCAACAAAATTATACTTTCTTTCTCTTCCCTTCCTTTTGTGATGGAATCCTTTACTGAAAAAAAGTCAGCCGACTAGACAAACTAGGAATGAAATAAAGCATTGGATAAATGAAAGATGTACGTGAATGATTATTGCCCTAATGAAAGAAATTGAATAGATAGGTCGGTAATCGAATAAATTAAGAACTAAATAATTGATGCAAATCAGTTTTGATGTACATGAGTAAACTGTTATAAAAATGTGTGTGGATACAACAGGTGTATTCAAAATGAAAATTTAATGAACAAACGAAAAACCAACCCGATCCCACTAAAGATGTGATCCTTGATATGAATACATAAATGAATAAAATGATTGATGGACCATTGATAATCCATTTGACGGAAATGCGAAAATAAACGAATGGATAAAAGTTAGAATAAGTGAATGAGTGAATGAATTTATTTACTAAAATGCTATAAATAAATGAATATATAACCAAACCAAAGCTTGACAACGAATAGATCATTAATAAAAAAAAAAAATGATGATGAAGAAACATAAACACAACCATAGCTGCCACTGCAGCCCTGGCTGAATCCTGGACATTCCCTACAAGGAAGGGCGCAGCACAACCCTGTCATGGTGTCACACTAGAATGGAACCTTATCGCATCATCTTCGTCATCCCCATCCTCATTCATACTAGAAAGAAAAACGTTTCACATATGAGACCATCCATCACGGCGACGTATTGTCGAATTTCTACCAACAAGGTCCGACCAGCGCGCGTTGGGCTACTGCGTAAGTCCGACATCTGCTGGATCGTGACCATGAGATCCCCTCCTCACATTCTTTGCGTCGATGACGCTTCATCCTCCCACTCCCTTCCCACGCCCAGGTCTCATCTCTCTCTCAGCTACACATCATCACTGACCGACAGTGCAACCCATGCCCCTGTTAGTACTACCTCCTACCATTCTCACCCTCTTCCGTCCAGTGCTCACAGTCAGCCTATCATTACCGGAGACAGTCTTGGACGAAACGCCCACCCACCCACCCCCCACTTCCACCCTTCACCTGCCTCATCAGTTAATGCCTGATCCTTTTACTGGCAAACCCAACGCAGGACATTGCTTCCTGGCTGAAAACTTTTGACAGATATGCCCCTACTACAAGGCTGGCAGGAGGACAGTAAAAGAGCGATCCTCCCCCTGTTCATGAAGGACCAGTTGTGGCTGCGCAGACCTGTCAGTGCGTTGTGGCTGGATGGATTAGACCTGTCAGTCCCTGACTTGCACACGTATCAAGGACTGTGTGATGCTCTGATCAGGCGCTTTACGCCTCATGAATCCACGCGATGGATTCGGTTGAAACAGTTTAACGACCGTCGGCAACTACCCCATGAGACAGTAGAAGAGTTCTTTGCGTCGATGACGCGACAGGGACAACAGCTAGACAACCCCCCCCAAAGATGTCATGGAAACTATTGTCAATGGCCTCCTTCCATCCATTTCAAATTTGTTATGCTGCGTTCGCCCCAGTCTCTCCAACAAGCCCTTGACTTGGCCCTGACCGCATCTGTCTGTCTTTCAGGACTCTCCAGCCACAGATAAGTAGAGGTGGCACTGGCCTCACTCACTGAGCAAATAGGAGCCCTGAAGACTGACATACAGAGAATGGACTCGGCTCGCGGGAATACCCGGTTTCACGCCACACACAGACCGCAACACAGGCCACATGTGTTGACCCCCAACAGAGCCTCGCCACACAGCGCGCGCGCTTTGACCCTGGGGATAACGGCACCGCCCACCCACGCTCATTCAACCAGCCCGCTGGTCACAGAAACGTTCGTCCAGCCTTTGCGCGCGCAGCAGACGCCTTGCCGTTCATGTGGAGGCGCTCATGCGCGACACACGTGTCGGTTTCGTGATGCAAGGTGCCATCATTGCCACGTCATCGGTCACACCGCCGCCGTTTGCTTTAGGCGCAGCAGTAGCAGATAGGGGTTTCCCCTCATGACTTCCAAAGCCAGGATTGGTTGCCATGAGAAGAACAAAAAAAAAAAATCATGACTCTGAACCCGTCCCACACATTAGGTCATTCTCTAAGTGTCGTAAGATTAGAGTCTATATCACGAACAAGCCCTACACCAGTCTGGTAGATACAGGTGCTGATGTCTCCTGTGTTAGTAGCCAAATTGCAAATGGTTTAGTTGAAGACAAACTAGTCAGCCTGCAGCCCTGCCCCCCTGACCTTCATCAAGGGAGTCGGTGGACAGCCCGTTAGAGTCCTAGGAAAAATTGAACTGCCCCTCAAACTTTCCAGTCTGCATGTTTCACAGTCAGTCATTCATTGTTCTGGATCATTTGACTTGTCCCTTGATTTTAGGCATTGATTTCTTAACGGCACATCAAGCCTCCCTCCACTTTGGTACCCATCACCTTCAGCTGTACAATGGTTTAACGTCAGTCCCCTTTCTGAAAGACCAACCTGACAGTGTGCCTGTCCAAGTGTTGCACACAACATATATCCCTCCTTATTCTGAAGTGTTGCTACCTGTTCGTGTCACCTCCAAGTGTAGCCATGCCATTGGTGTCATTGACCCATTACAGGCATTGTTGTCAAACAAGAAGTGATCGCAGCAAGAACCTTGGTTACACTAACAGAAAATCAGGCCATGTGTGTTGTGCGTAATAACTTCACTTCCACTGTGAGATTAACACCCAAGGATACAACTGGTCATTGTGAGGAAGTTTCCCAAGATTTGGGGGAAATTTTCGAACACTCTGCCAATATCAGGTCAGCAACTATTCAAACTGACTCTGACCAACTTTCTAAAGCCAAAACCATGATAGCCAATTTAGGTATTGACCTATCAGATTCAGATTTGATTGCAGATTAAAAAGACTCTTTCACCCTCTTTCTAGCCCAGAACAGAGACATTTTTGCTGCTGACATGTCAGAGCTAGGTGAGACTCACCTGGTGTCTCACACCATCGACACGGTGACTCTGCTCCTATCAAACAAAGGCCATACCGTACAGCACCTGCTCTGAATGAAATAGAGAGACAAGTCAATGAAATGTATCAGCATGGGGTTGTTCGCCCTTCCACATCCCCCCTGGTCGTCTCCTGTGGTTTTAGTGAAAAAGAAAGATGGTACCTATCGCTTTGCGGTCGATTACGCAAAAATTGAACAAAGTGACCAAACCAGTACATTTCCCCCTCCCCCCGACTGGAAGGTGCGTTAGACATCATGGGACGATCCACCATGTTCTCCACCCTTGATTTGTTTTCTGGCTTCTGGCAAATCCCACTAGATTCTGAGTCTCAGGATAAGTCCACCTTCACGACTCATTTCAGATCCTTTGCTTGGACCAGAATGCCCTTTGGATTACAGGGAGCTCCTGGATCATTTCAGTCTCTGATGAACCGTGTGCCTGCTGGACTCACATTCAAAACTTGCCTGGGTTTCATTGATGACATTCTCTGTCTATCCCAAAACTTCGAAGATCATTTGTCTCATCTTTCTGTGATCTTTGATCGGATCCGAACGCTGGTCTCAAACTCAAACCCACGACAACGAGTCGGTCTCGATATACCGATGAGGAGGACGCACTCACCCACACAGTCGGTCTCTGATACCGATGAGGTGACGCACTCACCCACACAGTCGGTCTCCGATACCGATGAGGTGACGCACTCATCCAGACAGGCGGTCTCTGATACCGATGAGGTGACGCACTCATCCAGACAGGCGGTCTCCGATACCGATGAGGTGACGCACTCACCACACAGGCGGTCTCCGATACCGATGAGGTGACGCACTCATCCAGACAGGCGGTCTCTGATACCGATGAGGTGACGCACTCATCCAGACAGGCGGTCTCTGATACCGATGAGGTGACGCACTCACCCACACAGGCGGTCTCTGATACCGATGAGGTGACGCACTCATCTGCACAGATTCCAGCTAGGTGACGCACCCCGCCCCCTCCCTCTCTTCCCTCTCTCAGCCAGCCTCCAGCACAACAACCACGCTTACCCCACACACCGGACAACCAGGTCCCCTCTGATGAGGAAACATACCTCGTGGAACAGGTTTCTTGCTTGTAAGATGACAGACAAACATAAGCATTACAAAATCAAGTGGTTGGGGGTACAGGAACACCACTTGGGAGCCTGAGTCACACACTCCTGCACATCTGGTCCGAGATTTTCACATCCGAAAGACAAACAATGGACGTAAACGCCGCCGTTAAGCACACAGAAATGAGGACCAACACACACTGTTCTTTCGCTCTCTGCCTTTTGTTCTTTGGTCACTAAGCCGTGCTTTTATGCATGTTCACCTTCCCACACTCTCTCTCCCATGATGTGTGGTTATCAAGACTGGTTAATAAGGATTCGAGGACAGGTGACTGAAATCGATCACACGATGTGTATAGTTGGCCGACGGGTCTGACTATGCACGTGTACAAGCTGACATCCTGGTTAACTGTTGGTTAGTGCTGGTGTGATCATTGTTCTTTTTCCCCTTCGTCGCTTTGTTGCACGTCTGGCATCAGCCTATCAATCAGAAACAGTTCAACTTCTCCTGAATGAACAGCGCTAATGTTGCTTCCCCAACAACGGGTGTCGACCCATCACCTGCACTTTTCCCCCCATGTCATTGACATGTCAGTTTGTCTTGTTGCGTCTTGTTTGTCTGATTCGTCTCGTCTGCAATATCTACGTTCAGTGATAAGAATAAAGCTTCAGTCCTAAACGCTCCACGGTTTATATCATCAGTACAGTTACCATTCATGTGTAAACAGATAAGCTTATTACTCTACTTCAGCTGCTCATTATGTTACTGCTATACAATTCAAACACCCACGTGCGTACGTAATGAATATTCTTGCAAGG
>JADBJO010011150.1:0-2500 GCA_016801955.1 Conus betulinus
GTCCGAATAGACTTACCTGGTACATTCTGACAAGATTCAGATTTGGAATATCTGATTTAACAGTGCATACTTAAAAAGATGTAAAAGGAATTGTGAATGTGGAACAAATTGCCCGTTGCGCACATCTGCCACTGATGATGAAATTCACTTTTTTTTGTCCTGCTTTTGATGATTTGAGACATAGTATGACGTATCCAAAATATTATAACAATCCCAGTGACTTCAAAATAAACGTTACTTTTAGCACACCACAACACGCACATGTTTGTTATATATTTTGCTATATATCTTTTGAAAGCTTAAAGAACAGAGAAAGTGTGTTGGTTTGAATTACCAATTTTACGTCTGCTTTGACGTCAATTTTGTGCATTATATCATATGCAATCAGGTGTGATGTTGTTTTCATTTCATTTTCTTCTTTGTTTCCTCGGTGAGATGCTCCAGGCTTGACTTTTGAATTAGCTTTCAAGAGGATGATCGATTGACAGTGCTATCTGAATTTGCCTTATCATGCCTACCTATGCCTATTATGCCTACAATGTTCACACCCCTTCAAATAGGGATTTAAACTTACTCAATGAATTATTGTTCTGTTCTGTTCCTCTCTATGTCTCTGTCTGTTTGTCTGTCTGTGTGTCTGTCTGTGTGTCTGCCTGTCTGTCTGTCTGTCTGTCTGTCTGTCTGTCTCTCTCTCTCTCTCTCTCTCTCTCTCTCTCTCTCTCTCTCTCTCTCTCGCTCGTAAATTATAACATATAAACATAATCATCTAACCGCAGTCATCTTCAGAAATGTCAAAAAGGAAGACAACAATAACAAACAATATTGCGTTACTCTTGTTAATATGTAAAAAGATAGTACATACATACATACATACATACATACATACACATACATACATAGAATTGTGTGTAACATAATATTGACAACAGAAATAATAATGATGATAATGAGAAGAAGAAGAATGATGACGATGATGATGATGATGATGATGATGATGATGATGATGATAACAACATAACAATAATACTAATAACGATACTGATAATAACAACAATAATGATAATAATATAATAATAGTAAGAAGAAGAATGATGATGATGATGATGATGATGATGATGATGATGATGATGATGATGATGATATTATATGAGCCAACTGATGGTCAAACTGCAGTCTACCAGGTGTGTCATACAAGTCACCATTTCACACTGAACGTGTATATATGAGGAGGCGAAATGGTTTGTAGAGGCATCCTGCGTTCAGCAAAGGAAGGGAAATCTCATTGGGCAGTATCCCGATGCTGGGACACCTAGTCGAAATCCAATACGAAGGGAAGCGTTTTCCAAAGCTTTTACTGGCCAAGCAGGTGTGGGGATGACCAGCCACACAACCTGTCGTCTTTGACTTAGGCTACGTGCACTAGTGACCCAGACCCAGCAGGTGTGGGGACGACCAACCACACAGCTTGTCGTCTTTGACTTAGGCTACGGGCAAAACTCAGCCGTGCGCCATCCGGTTGTTCAGATCCTTGGAAGCATGCATAGTAGACTCGGACGGCGCACAGCCTCACACGATTTTCACTGACACACGATGTGGAAAGGGCACTCACGAAAGGCCAAAATTGATATTGTGGTGGTGGTGGAGAAAAAGAATACACAACATGTCCTTTGTCTGTGCACCCGATCATATATGTATAAATGTACATATGTGTGTGTATGTATGTATGTATATATATATATATATATATATATATATATATATATATATATATATATATATATATATATATATATATATATATAGTCAGTAGTATATCTTCTGCTCTTTTTTTTTTTTTTTAAAGTAAATCTTTAAAAACTGGCATTACAAAATTGTTTCGAGGTCCTTCCTCTCTTCAGATCCCGTGCCAATCCCCTGCTATTGACCTCAATTTTATATATATATATATATATATATATATATATATATATATATATATATATATATGTTTTGAATTGTGAGCTGTAGTTCAGTTGTGTTGTGTTGCACGTGTTGTGCAAGGGGGGGCCCTGTAAAGGTTGTAAGGCTTTCTTTATTAGGTATTATTGTATGAGGGGTCCTATCAGGGTTGCTATTTTATATTTGTTGATAAAAAATTTCTTTTTGTGCCTGCAACTGTCTACGATTTCGACTCTTGCGTTCAATGTTGCCATACTAGGTTTGCATAGAATCATCCACTTTTTCTGTTATGCACAGATTACATCTTTTGTGTTATTGTTGTATGCTGCTGCTGCCTTTTTCTGATTATTTTCCATGTGATGTTAAAATCTGTATTGTTTTCTTGAGATCCCATACATGTTTACTTAACTCTGTTTGATGTTTGTATTTTTCATTCTTGAAAGATTGTTTGTGATTGGCGTACCTAGCTTTGAATTTGTTTTCTGTAATCCCTATGTATGTCTTTTGCCGTTTTTCGTTGTCACAGTGGCTTGGTATACGATGTTATCAGAGAGACATTGGT
>JADBJO010011150.1:10000-17500 GCA_016801955.1 Conus betulinus
CCATTACCATTCACACTCGACCAAATCCACATACGATATTCAAGATCTACAAAACACTGGCATCACGTTTGTATGGAATCAAGAAATAGATATGCTTAAACTTGTATCCCATGTCAATGAAGTCGAAAAATAGAGGTGTCAGACTTCCAAACATGCCGGCTTTTGAGCAAGCACTAAAACTGTCTTGGAGGAGATGGCTGCTGACGTCAAAGCAGCGCCAGCCAGGAAGGGTGCACAGGAAGACACAGGAAGACACAACCAACTGTTTAAGGAGACAACACATGGATTTAGCGCTGCCAGAGAAAACCAAACCTCCCACAAAAGCGACACTAAACATGGCATGAAGCCCCACATCAAGGCTCGGAACAGCCGTGTTCCAGAGCAAGAACATTGGGTTGACTGGATGGAGGGGACAGCTGGGAGTACATAGCATCCAGAGCTAATCAGAAAGAGTAACGTGACACCGGATGTAGTTCTCTCCCAACTCCATCAACACAAAAGATTCTGAGTTAACTCACAGTGCCATCTGACAAGAGAATGAGCAAATTCGCATCTAAGGGATATGTCTTCAGAAGTCCACATCTGAAAAATATATCTTCAGCAGTTCACATCTGAAGACTTATTCTTCCGATGTAAACTTATAAAGGATAATTCAACATCCGAAGAACACAAATCCCAGTGTAGCCTATCTATTTTACGTAATCTAACTTCCAACAAAAGTTTTCACCCTAACGTGTAGAGCGAATGTCTTTCAAGCTTGTCAGCCTGTAATCTCACACCACAGCCTTCGGGTGCTGCTGTGAAGCAGGCCAGAACTCTTAACTGTAATGGAAGAGGAACTGAAAAGTTATCCAGCTGAAGTTTCACAACTTAAAACAGCTGTAGGATAGCGATATGTGGGTAAGACATCCATCTAAAAAGGCAAGCTTCAGACGTCCACCCCACGAGAAGGTGCGAGTTCGAATCCACGCGGTTAAAAAAAAAAAAAAAAAAAGAGAGAGAGAGAGAGAGAGAGAGAGAGAGAGAGAGAGAGAGAGAGAGAGAGAGAGAGAGAGAGAGAGAGATGATGCAGTTTGCCAAATTGGCTAATCTACGTCGCTATACACATGATCCCGTGTACTTCAGTTCACCTGTTTATAGAACTAACACCTGCATAGCATCGTTTTGATTAACTTTACCTTTCCTGGTCCACATCGTTCAGATGTGTAAGGACACCGGGCCTCATCTTCACCTTCTGAGCACTGGGAGACCAGATCACAGGAAAAAATGCTCAAACAGGTAAGGCCATCTTGATTCCGAACAGTTCCAGGTGCCCTGTCCTGGCACTCGATAAGGCTTTTCTCTCTGGAAGGAGAAGTGCAGTTTAAATAAATGGCATAGCCGATTAAAGGAAGTACGATGGGAGTGTACTGACATATCAGGCTCTTCACACGTTCCATCACCGAAGGAATCGGGGAATATAAAGAAATGTTTGGAATAAGTTCTAATGTGTTTGGAGCTACACTGACCGCACATTATAACAGGATGTAACCTCGGCAAGACGGCATCAGTCAGGAAAATGATGTGATCAGACGGTCTGGTGACAGTGACACAGCTTCTTAGTCTAAGTCGACATGGGGTGACCCCATCCAGACCTGGTGTCTGTATATATCCTGCACACACACACACACACACACACACACACACACACACACACACACACATCGTCTTTAAACCAGCTATCGAAGTAATGCAACGTTCAGTCAATATATAACTGCATGTGCATTCCCTGCTCTGTGAAATCTTAGGAGTGGAAATTGGGGAGGAGGAGGTAGTGAAGAGATGGTCACAGACATACGATGGTTCAGTGGCATTGCTCTACACCATGTCTGGGATTAAAAGATTGAGCAAACAGCTTCAGCAACCAAAACAAATATGTTCTATTAATAGACAACACCAATACTGACAACAACAGCAACAACAACAACAACAACAACAAGAACAGCAACAACGATAACAACAACAATACGTTCAGAACTGTAAATAATGCATTGATTGAAACCTTTCATGTGCTCTGTATGGTGCATCTTTCCATGTGTGTGTGTGTGTGTGTGTGTGTGTGTGTGTGTGTGTGTGTGTGTGTGTGTGTGTGTGTCTCTCTCTCTCTCTCTCTCTCTCTCTCTCTCTCTCTCTCTCTCTCTCTCTTGCGCGCTTTTGGGGGTGTTTTTAACCATGCCACGCGCACACGACATGGACGGCAGTCTTGTCAATTTTTGCACTGAAAGTGTGACAACTGCTTCGATACAAAACTAGTTTTGGCATGTGTTCAGTTGAATCTGAGTCTAGTGGGTTGAACGAGTTCACAACACCGAAATCACGAAAACACGTTTCGCGGTTGCGAGCGCATAGCTGAGGCAACGGAGTTGCGCTGACTGCAAACCGCATTGCACGTGTAAGTCGTGCCATTTACTGAACACAAGGCAACTAGTTTTGCTGACAAGTGGGTATAAAAAAGCCGCTTTTGGGGGTGTTTTTAACCATGCCACCAAAACGGAGATTAAATGACACTGACCAGGGAAGGGCTGTTGCTTGGCTTCAAGAAGGTGAAGGCGTCAGAGAAGTTGGTCGTCGCCTTCAAGTGCATCATGCTGTCATCCAAAGACTTCGTGACTGCTTCAACACCACCGGTAGTACTGCTGAATGAAGACGGTTTGGCCAGCCTAGGACCACCACCAGACAGCAGGACAGACTGCTGGTTCTGACGGCTGCTGAGACAAAGAACTGCCACTGCAAACAACCTCAGGCGACCACTGCATGCTGCAGCGAACGTCAGCATTTCCGACCAAAGCTGTTCGGAACCGCCTGAGAGAAGTTAACCTCCGAACAAGATGGCCAGCTGTTTGGCCTGTGCTGATGACAGCCCACCGTAGGGGCGCGACTGACCTGGTGCCGAGCTCATGTGGCCTGGACGAGGCAGCATTGGGCCCAGGTGATGTTTTTGACGAGCTCGTTTTGCTCTTCCACGATGGTCTGGAGGTGATGGTCGGAACGCTGGCAAGACGTCAATGGGAATCGAACAAGCACCAACGTATGGTGGTGGTGGGGTATGGGGGGTCTATCATGGTGTGGGTGGCATAGGAAGGAACTTCAGAACCCCCCTGTACCGAGTTGAAGGGCAACCTAGCTGGTGTGGGGCACAGGGACAACATTCTTCAGCCTCTGGTCCTGCCTGCCCTGCAAGCCCTGGGCCCTGACGCCATCCTCCAGGACGACGACGCCCGTCCCCACAGCGCCAGGGTGGTAAACGTCTTTGGAGGGAGCAGCAGGTCAACCGCCTCGACTGGCCAGCGTCCTCGGCTGAACTTAACCCGATCAAGCACGCCTGGGACGTCCTGGGGCGCCTGCTTCACGAGTAACCACCCTCCAGCAGTGAACCTGGGCCAGCTCTTCGACTTCTTGCAGCTAGAGTGGAACAACAACACCCCCCCCCCTCCCCCCAGCTAACTCTCAGGAGGCTTGTGGACTCTATGAGACAGTGATGTCTAGCTTGCATCCACGCTAATGGCGGCCATACTGAGTATTGACATTGATTGTCATTTGATTTGACTGTTCTCATTTCTGAAATGAAGGTGTCTATCAATTAAGCCCATGAAGTTGTTTTTGAGCAGCTGTTATTCGTTTATTTCTGATGTGATTGTATCGTTCCATAGATAAACTTTCAAATTAAATTGTTTGAAGAAGTTATTTTGTTTTTCGGTTGAATTGTGTATGAATGTTTTCAGCTGGCTCTTAAATTGTTTTAGCAGTATGTGTTGGTGATGTGGTACTTAGCGGGGACAAGGGGAAGAGTTACATAGCAATGCAACCCTGTCTCTTCTCTTAGTATCATGATGATGATGATGATGATGAGAGAGCAAGAGCGAGAGAGAGAGAGAGAGAGAGAGAGAGAGAGAGAGAGAGAGAGAGAGAGGGGGGGGGGGGGGGTGGCAGGCAGACAGACAGACAGTACTGACGGTTGGGAACACTGATAATTGAAAGTAAAATGTACTAATTTCACCACAAAAGCATGCGAGTGATTTGTTTGTTTGCTTCTTTACATGTTTGCTTGACTAATTCCCAAATGATATACGGATTCGCTTGCTTGTTTCCCATAATATACGCATTCTATTGCTTGTTTCCCAAATAATATACGCATTTTATTGCTGAATTCCCAAATAATGTACACATACTACTGCTTGTTTCCCAAAATAATGTACAAATTATGTTGCTTGTTCCCAAATAATGTACGCTTTCTATTGCTGGTTCCCCAAATGATATACGTATTCTGTTGCTTGTTTCCCAGATGATATACGCATTCTACTCACCATGGGACGGAGACAGATAAATGAGTTGAAGTTCAACGTGCCGCCTCTCAGACTGGTTCACAGCAGAAAAAGACAAAGACACACCGATTCTTTTCTGCAAAGCTCCACACACCACGGCATCCTCGTTCCTGGGACATTCACTCTGACCATGACTGTGTTGGTCAAACTGTACAGCACTGGGATCGGACCTCTAGCAAACAGGCATGTTGTTATATCTGGATGCTGTGCCGTTCTGCTAGAATAGTCTGAATGTTCAATACCAACATTCCCTAAGCATTCATTGGTTTGAAATCGCACAACATGGTGAGGTCGAACACGGAGAATGAACTGGCACTCCCACTCGTAAACTGAGTCCGAACTTTGTGCACGAAGATAACCAGATGAGTGCCCCATAGTAAATTCTTTCACTGCGGGGTTTTTCAAACATGCAGCCAAACCAGAAATTCGCATGTACTTTTCGTCTGTTTAGTTTTGTTTACATTAAATCTGTCACTGGTTCTTCGCTGTGTGAATGAATAGATGTTTGTCCTTTGTTCCATTAGAGGATTCAAACTGTGACGGGTTGGATTCATCTGTGATTCATTTTGCAACCCTGTGTGTTTGGCAGTGTTTGTGACTTCAGTCCTTTGACGAAGGAAATATGTTGGAGCTGTAATATCTTTTGCCTTGAGCCCGTTGTTCAACCAAACACTGTCAGGTGCACCTACAACAAGCACAGTGCAAACTGTGGAAATTATTAGGCTGATGTTCATAAAAGTTGTGATTCCAACAGTGTATTTATGTTAAAATGAATTTATCCATGGAAATTCAAGGTATGCGACACTGTGCTCCTGATTTCAAACAAAAGAACAGACGCAGAATATAGGTAAGACTTCCTCCCAATGATCAGAGCAAGAAATGTGCGATATAGCTTTTATTGAAAAGACTTTAGGAGAAAAAATGCATAAAGTAAATAACGATAGACTGACAACGTATGACATGATTCTTTTTCCGATGTAAATGGAGAGACACGTGTTTCAAAACGGAGTGACTGAGGGTGGAAAGTGAAGCACATTTGGATAGAGAGGGGGTTAGTTAACGCCAAGGACACAGACAAACAGAATACAGGACTAGACACAATGCATTTCGACCTGTTGGGTCTTCTTCAAGCGAAAACAAAACATTTAGGACAGCGACAAGAACATGGAACCACTTAGCTGCGCCTGTTGGTCTCCAAATCAAAAATGGTCGCCAGACGGACACGAGAGGATTCTGGGGAGGAAGTAGTAGTGAGAGTGGTGGGGGGTGGGGATGGGGGGTGCAAAAAAAAAAAGAAAAAAAAGAAGAAGAGAGAGACAGGCAGGGTGTAATAAATAGAGTAAATGAATTTTCAAAATGATTTTTTTTTAAGTATACAAAATAGATAAATATAATAAGTATAACACATGAATAGATAAAATAAATAAAAGTAATACGTAAATAAATAAATAAATAAATGAAATAAATGAAATGAAATAAATAAATGCACCATAAAAAGAAAAGTACAAATGAATGAATGAATGAATGAATGAATAAATAAATAAATAAATAAATAAATAAGATAAACAAAAAAATGAATAAATGGGGAGTGGCTGCAACTTCTGTATGCCCTGGGTAAGAGGGTAGTGGTGGCTACGGTGGTGGTGGTGTATGTGTATGTGTGTGTTTGCTGGTAGAAGATTATGCCGACTAGTGTGGATGTGGTGGGTATGTTTAGTTGTGTTACTATTGGATGTGATGCCTTGGGGCTGTAGCGTACCCAGTTTGGCAATGAGATGGGGTTTCTCTTGATGTACGTTCAAAGCTGTTACTCTGTGATTGTCAGAGTGCCAAGACTTTTCTACATGGTTGATCTTGTGTTGGGGGTGGTTGAAGTGTAGGGCAACGGGTTTGGGTCGGTGGTGGCGGATGTCAGCCAGGTGTTCAGAGATGCGTGTCTCCAGTGTGCGGGATGTTTCACTTATATAGATCTTGCCACACAGCTGGCAGTGGACAGCGTATACAATGTTGCGGCTCTGGCAGCAGAATGTGCGTTTAATAGTGAAGGAGTCTTTGTGGCCCTGTAGGATGGTGTCTGCTGTGGTGAGGAAGCAGATTTTGCCATTAGGTTTTGAGCAGGGTGAGTACCTGGTGGTATAGGTGTGGAGATTCTGTTCAATTTGGATCGCACGAGAAGATCTTTTAGGTTTTTATCACGTTTGAACGTGATCATGGGTCTGATATGGAAGGCATGTTTGTGGTTTTGTACAATGTGCCAGTTGGATTTGAGAATCCTGCCAATGGGGAGTGTGTATGGGTGGAAGAGGAGGCTGGCGGTGGGTCTGTCTGTCTCCTTTGGATGCTGGGTTTCCAGAGCAGATGTTCTGGATATGGCTGTGGTGCGGCTCAGAGCTTTGTTGGGGTATCCACAGTTTGTGAAAAATTATGACATTTTGGCTTCTTGTGTATGGAAGTCTTCGCTGGACCGGTCTGCGAAGATGGATAAATTGTGAGTATGGAATGCTGTCTTTAGTGTATGGGTGGTGGGAGGATATGTAGTCTAGGTATGCATGTGCATCAGTGGGTTTGTAGAAAATGGAAGCTTTGAATAGGCCATCTTTACGGGAGATGGTGATGTCCACGAAGTTAACTGACTGTGAAATAGTGTAGGTTAGATGGATGGATGGATGGAAGAAGATCTGGGCATAGTTGAGGAAGTTGAGGAGATCTTGTTTAGGCATGGATGTGGCTCCCAGTCCATCATCAATGTACCTTTTATATAATTCCGGTGTGGGGCCTGTGTATGTGATTAGTAGACGGTGTTCAAAGCGTCACATGAAGAGGCAGGCATAGGATGGTCCCATTTAGGTGCCCATAGCAATACCACTAATTTGTGAGAATGGGTGATGGTTGAACTAGAAGGTGTTGAGGGTGAGCACTAATTCTCCAAGTCTGACCAGTGTAGGGGTGGAAGGGTGTTGTTAGTTGGGGCCGTTTGTCGAGGAAGAATGTGAGGGACTTCAGTCCATCAGCGTGGGAGATAGAGGTGTACAGTGACACCATGTCAACTGTGAAGATGAGGCTGGATTGAAAAGTGGGGTCTGGGAGGTCGTGGGCTCGAATCCCATCAGAGTCATGTGGGTTTTTTCTGCCCCGACCG
>JADBJO010011150.1:25000-32680 GCA_016801955.1 Conus betulinus
ATATATATATATATATATATATATGTGTGTGTGTGTGTGTGTGTGTGTGTGTGTGTGTGTGTGTGTGTGTGAAGGCATGTGTGTGTGTGCGCCTGGCTACCTTCACTCCCAACCTTTCCAGCAGTTACCTTCAATCCCACACAACACTTGACCTCATGGAAAACTGGATCCAGGGCATCCCACTCAGGATGGTGCTCTTTGAATGTTGACCCCAGCCAGGGCAGAAGGTTCTTCCTCAATTGAGCAAGATGCCGGTGGCTGCTACTGGTAGCGCTGCAGCTCGTCTGTGCTGTTTGCCACGGGCTGCTCCTGTAGCACTGGATGCAAAAGTATACCCGACAGCGCAGATCAATATCTTGTCTTGCCGTTTAACATCTAGACTGCCTTGTCAGTGTGTGTGTGTGGGGCGTGGCAGGCAGTGTAGGGGGAAAAGTCAGTGGGCAGAGGTAACAATCAGTGGGGTCAGACTATCCCGTAGTCAAACGTTTTGACACACAAAAAAATATAGATAATAATACAAGTTTAACGGTCCTCTAGCAACTTCCGGCATTGGGAAATGGAGCACACCCCCTTTCCTTCCACTGCTTTTAACATCTCTCTCATCTGCAGTCAGCACAAACTATTGCAACAGAGTTTGTGCACAGGCAAAGAGACAATATTGGTCTCAGTATATGTGCTCACGAAGAGTCAGACTATAAAGGTTCACACAAAGTGTGGGAAAAAAATACATGATTTAAAAAAAAAACGGTGTCTGTCTCCTACAGTGTCCAATCAAAGTAAAGGATACGGGTTTCCCAACCCCTTGGAAAAGGCCGAAACATGTGTTGATAGGTTCGCCAAAATTTGTAGTGATGAATGATTAACACCAACCCAGCTTGATATGAGAAAAAGCAATGAATGAAAGAAATGTACGGAGATCCTGTTCCGGATAATACACATTTCATAAATTCCCTTATTTATTTTTGTGAACTGGAAAACGCCATTGAGTCATTTACAAACAAAAAAGCTGCTATAAGGTATGATGATATTTCTTACAGCATGGTCAGCCATTTTCCAAAGAAATCGCGCTTAATTCTACACAATTTTTAACTTAAATGTTGGTAAACAGGAAGTCTTCCGAGTGTTTGGAAAACTTAAGTCATAACTCCTATACTTAAACCAGCCAAAAAGTGTTTGGAAAACTTCAGTCATACTTAAACTAGCCAAAAAGTGTTTGGAAAACTTCAGTCATACTTACACTAGCCAAAAAGTGTTTGGAAAACTTAAGTCATAACTCCTCTACTTAAACTAGCCAAAAAGTGTTTGGAAAACTTCAGTCATACTTAAACTAGCCAAAAAGTGTTTGGAAAACTTCAGTCATACTTAAACTAGCCAAAAAGTGTTTGGAAAACTTCAGTCATACTTAAACTAGCCAAAAAGTGTTTTGGAAAACTTCAGTCATACTAAACTAGCCAAACAGTGTTTGGAAAACTTCAGTCATACTTAAACTAGCCAAAATACGGTCAGAGGCTTCACTTTGGAGACCAATATCCCTCACATCACTTGTTGGAAAAACTATGGAAAAAATACTTTAATGAGATTAACATGTCTTTTGTGAGAAGAAAAGCAAATCATGCCCGTCAATCAGGCTGCATTTAGGGAAGGCTGGTCTAAGCAGAACGTGTAACTGGACCTACCACACAAATAAAGCAACAATTTGATAAATGTAAAAGTAATTGGAAATGAAATGAGGCAGGGAACAGCAAACACTGTTAGATTGTATGTCTTTGTATTTGTCTGACTTTTATTCAAGTTTAAAGGCTGTGCCAGTCTCGAATAAAAGTTATTGTGTGTTAGGTTTCTTTATGGGAGCAAAAAACTAGCCCAAATGTAAAAGTGTATAGCAACTTTTGATATGGCACATAAGACTACTTTTTCATCTTAAAAATATTGGGTTAAATGGCAGTATTATCAGCATATTAGATCTTTCCTGACAGGGAGAAAAATTTTAAAAAAAAAACAGGGAACGCTTTGTCTTCTTGGAGGCAAATCAACATGGGGATCCCTCAGGGATCAATAATCGCCCCTTTGCTTTTTAAACATCATCTTGTATGATTTAACACAATGTCTGTCCAAATCTATTAATATAGTACAGTTTGCCGACGATATACAAATGTGGATGAACGCCCTTTGAGAAAAAAAACAAACTTGATTATGCTTTATAAGTCATATATATAAACAGATTATATTGTACAGAGCTTGATACACTAAACAAATGTATGATAATTAATAGATTAGAATGTTCAGAAAAAAAAAACAAAACAAACCTAGCATGGTACTTTTCACCAAGTGTGCTGATGCAAAACAAAAAAGCTGCCTAAATTTCAAATTGATGGTCAGGATATTACTTACAAAGCTGAAGTAACATTTTTGAGGCTTTATCTTGTGCCAAATTAAACCGGACAAAAAAAACACTTTGACACCAAGTTGCCAAAAGCTTTGAAAAGTGTGAATTTGCTAGAGATACTAAGTAAACAAACTTGGGGTCAGGACCCAAAAACTCTTGCCCATCTTGCGACTTCACTTGTTCGATCTAGAGTAATGTATGGCAAGGAGGTATTCTTTTCTGCTCTAAAGATGTTCCTAAACAACTTACAAAGTTTAGATAGCAAAGCCATTAAACTGGCTTTAGGTGTCCCTCTTCATACGCGTACAACGAAATCGTATAGGATGGCTGGTGTCTTACCACTTGATAAAATGACAAGGCTGACATCAGCAGAGTATGTAATAAGAAGAGGAAACACCGTTGCAAATTCAGTCCGAGCAGAGATAGACAGAAGATCTGATATTGACTATTCAAAGGCATCATCATCATGGATGTCCATCGTGGTCGACAAAGACATCGGTGACTGTGCATGTGTAGCGCAAGCCAAAGCTGGACACACAGATACGTCCGCACTCTGGGCATGCCGCAGCTGTCACTGGGTCAGGTTTTCTCTCTTTGTGGGCTTGGCGCCTCTGATCCAATTCCTGCAAACGCTTCTCTTCGGAGCTATTTACTCCTTTGTGGACAGCAAGTCGCCAGGCACTGCAGTCTGTGGCAAGTGTTTCCCCAGCCCTGAAGTGGGATGCCACAGGCAGCCAGTGATACTTTCAGGCAGTCCTTGAAGCGTTTAAGTGGCCACCCAGTGTTCCTTGTTCCAGCTGCCATCTCAGAGAAGAAGACTATTTTTGGAAGTCGCGTGTCGTCCATTAGTTGCCACATGCCGAACCCACATCAACTGCGCTTTCATGATAGCGCCTCGATACCAGACATCTTGGCTGTGCGAAGCACTTCTATGTTGGAAATCCGGTCCTCTCAGGAAATGCACATGATTTTACACAGACAGTGGAGGTGGAACTGATCCAGAATCTTCATTTGTTTCCTGTACAGTGTCCAGGTCTCACAACCGTACAGCAGCGAGGTGACAATGACTGCTCTCTAGAGTGCCAGATTGGTACTTAGAGTGATGCCACGCTCTTCCCACACTCTGTTCCAAAGCCTGCTGAAGGAAGTTCCTGCTTTGCCAGTCCGTTCGACACTTCTTTATCCAAGCCACACGATGAAGACAAGCAGCTCCCCAAGTAGGTGAAGCTGTCAGCATTGTTCAAGGTCGTGTCCTCGATTACGATTTTTGGTTCTGAGGAGAGAGAGACCGGGTGCTGGTTGGAGCATCACTTCTGTCTTCCGCAGGCTGATCGTCAAGCCAAAGGCCTTTGCTGCTGCAGACAGGCAACTGGCAAGCTCTTACATGTCTGTTTCGTTGAGTGCTGTGAGTGCACAGTTATCAGCAAACAAGAAGTCTCTCACAAGGGACTCAAGAACTTTTGTTATCGCCTTCAGGCGCCTTAATTTGAAGAAGCGGCTGTCACATCTGTAGCAGACAGTGATCCCCGTGTTGGTGCTGTAGAGAGCAGAGAACAGCATTGTGGCGTACATGAGGCTGAACAGGGTTGTGCCAGGACACATCCTTGCTACATTCCGTTGGACACGGGGAAGGGGTCAGACACTGTGCCTTTTTCCACTACGCGAGCCAACATGCCGTCATGGAAGGATCGTATGATCTTGACAAACTTCGGTGGCAGCCAAGTTTGGACAGTACAGCCCACAGAACCTCCGACTGATGGTATCGAAAGCCTTTGTCAGGTCCACAAAGAGGATGTAGAGATTCTGATTCTGTTCCCGGCACTTTTCTTGCAGCTGGCGAACAGCGAAGATCATGTCGATTGTCCCCCTGTTGCTCCTGAAGCCACACTGCTCTCAGAGACGACATCGTCCAGCAAGTGGTGTATATGATGGTGTTCAGGATGACCCGGGCCATAATCTTTCCTGCTATGCTCAATAGTGAGATGCCTCTGTGGTTGTCGCATGATGCTCTGTCGCCCTTGTTCTTGTACAGTTGGACGATGCTGGCATCCTTAAAGTCTTGTGGTACTGCTCGCTCACCCCAGAACTGCTGCATCAGCTCATTTAGCTTGTCGACCATGGCCTTTCAATCAACCTTGAAGATCTCAGGGGGAATGCCATCACGGCCCCGGGTGCCTTTCCGATTTGGAGCTGCTTGATCGCCTTCTGGATTTCCTCCTTAGTCGATGGGTCGTCAAGCAATGTCAAAACTGGACGTTGGGGCATGTCCCGGATCGCTTGCTGATCGATCTGAGATGGTCTATTCAGAAGCTGGCTGAAGTGGTCACACCACCGCTGTACAATATCACTCTTCTCAGTAAGCAGAGTGCCATCAGCTGTCCGTACAGGTGCCATGATGTTGGAGGAGGGGCCATACACAGTCTTCAGGCCTGCAAAGAACTTCTTGGAATTGTGTTCATCAGCGTACTGTTGTAACTCTGCAGCCTTCTCTTTCCACAGTTTTTTCCCTCTGTCTCAGCTCAGCCTGGGCCTTGCCTCTGAGATGCTTGAGACGATCATGCTTGGCTGTTGATCGCTTGTCGTTGAGCCAGCTTGTGTGGGCTTTGTGCTTCTGCTGTAGCAGTCTGCCAATCTCCGTGTTGTTGCTGTCGAACCAGTCCTGGTGTTTCCTCTTTGGGTGCCCAAGAGACAGCCTTGCAGAGTCGTAGACTGCGTTTCTGAAGTTTACTCCGGCCTTTTCTAAGTCAGCTTCATCTGGTAAACTATTGAGCTGGTTCACAAGGTCGGTCACGAAGGTTTCCCTTGTCGCTGGATTATTCAGTTTCTGGACATCCAGCTTTTTCTTGATGTCGACTTGCTGGCGTCTGTGGGTGCTAACGATGGAGAAGAAGAGCACCTCAGCAGCAGCTGGTCAGTCCAGCAGTCCGCTCCCATCATTGCTCTTGTGATGTGGACATACTGAATGTCACGCCGCCTAGTGATCACATAGTGGATCAAGTGCCAGTGTCTGGAGCGAGGGTGTATCCAGGTGGCCTTGTGGATGTCCGGCAGCTGGAGTAGTGTGTTGGTGATGGTCAAACCAAACTCGGCGCAGAGTGTAAGAAGCTGCTGGGGGCATTTGAGTTTTCCTGTCCCACTCTATGCGGTCCGATGAATGGGGGAGTCCCTGCCCACACGAGCGTTGAAGTCCCCAAGAAGTAAAAGCTTGTCATCACTTGGGATACTGCGTAGCAAGTTTGAGAGGCTCTTCTAGAACAGTTCATTCTGTTCTTTGGGTGTAGGTCATGGTGGGAGCGTCCACACTGATGATTCTCATAGTCATCAGACGATCACCAATTCCCTTTGGGAGAGACTCTATGTTCTTGACAGGCGACGTGCGGATGGCAAAGCCCACTCCTGCTTCTCTTTTATCCTCCAGGGGCCTTCTGTCCAGAAGAAGGTGTATCCAGTTCCTTCTGTGATTTCTCCAGTGTCTGCCAGGCGCGTCTCGCTAAGTCCAACAATATCAACTTTGTAACGTTTGAGTTGTTGGCCCACAAGTGCTGCTCGACGTTCTGGTCTGTCGCTCCTCCTGTTGTCCATTAGAGTCCGGATGTTCTAGGCCCCAACGCAAGCTTTCTTTAGGTCACCCTTTTCTTAGGCCACCTTTTCTAGACCCCTCCTCATGAGGGGGGAGCAGTGCTATCCCTGAATAGGGCTGCTCCATCGCCAAGGTGGCTGCCGAAACTCACTCTTGCCCCGGTGAGTAGAGTGACGACCATCCTGCCCTGACCGCCAGAGTGCAGGTCCGTGACTAGCAGCTCTCAGTGCCATCTCCCATCTGCCACCGTCGCCACTCGCCTGTCGCCCCAGGACTTGGGAAAGCAGAAAGGAGAGGTGGAGTCAATAAATACTGGGCAAAGAAGTATATGGAGGCCGTGGGTTGCCCAAGCACCACGACCCCCCTCTCTCGTCCGAGCCGATATTGCCAAGAGGGATGCAGCGCATAACATCTTGACCACAACTGGACTGCAGAAGCTGCCGGAGTGATGATGGAGCTCACCATCAAGCCGTGTTAGGGGCTCCGCTCCGGATTTTTCGTTAGGGGTTTACTCCCGTAGCCTTTAATAATAAATAACAATAATAATGGAATTTCATATGCGCCCCATCTCTGATGAGCTCAAAGCGCTTACAAAGTGTGAATAAAAGCGTAAACTACCTACAGTAAATCTAGTTGCAAAGTGCAACGACTGCGGGCGGAAATCTAAACAAATGAATGAGCCTCATTCAACGCCTTCTTCCTTGCGCTGAACTCAGAAGCAATCTGAAGCGATCAAAGCTATGTGCATTTTCGTTATTTTGTTCGTCTTTGTTTCACCTGAAGAAGACCTAAGAGGTCGAAACGCGTTGTGTGTTTTCTTGTGACTCGTTTGTCCACGTTTCTCTGGGCGGTTCGCTGACATTTATTTAAGATTTATTTACCTACAATAAACCGCTGTTTTCATGCCGAAAATAGAACATAGAGGCAAACTTCATAAATGTTAAGCAAGAAATAAACAAGTCACAAATATCTCACATAATTAAAATTACTCACTGACATGATGAATATCTAATATACAAAATGCAAGCGCACGCGCGTGCACACACAACAAACACCCCCCCACCCTCACACACACACACACACACACACACACACACACACACACGATCACATTTCATGAATAGCATGTCAAAAGATATTTTGGAAAAAGAAAAGACATAGAAATGCAAAAGAAAAATAAACATCGCACCATTTTAACATAGGCCTAATAAAATTTTCTGTTAGAAACAAACAAAATCTTGTAAACTAATAAACAAGAAGACAGAAGAGAAGTAAGCAACACACACACACACACACACACGCACAAAGGCTGCACACGTGCCCGTGCCCGCTCGCACACACAAAGACACGCGCGCGCACCCCCCAATCCCTCCCCCGACACATGCACACTCAGACAGAGCTGCACAGACACACGAACATACACACAACACTACACGTAACTGAACATTTGACAACTCTGCGAAATGGGAAGAATCTGTACTGGACATTAACTGACAGCGCTATTGTTTTCATGACACGAAAGGGGGAAAGTACTTTTGGAATGCATGTGTTTGTAGCCTTGATTTAAATGTGGAGAGGGGTGGAGCATGGCGGACAGGAAAAGGGAGATCATTTCACATGGACGGACCAAGGTAGAAGAAACGCCATTCTCCTTTTTTTTTTTTTTTTTTTTTTTAAAGGTATTTGGGGTTTGGTTTGTTGAAGAGACGATTGT
>JADBJO010011150.1:32696-50196 GCA_016801955.1 Conus betulinus
TCCGTCAGGGGGGTCCAATCTCGATGAATTCTGCAGGCACACAACCAGCCCTCGTGGCGGTACTTTTTTTTGTTTACTTTTTTGTTCGTGTTTTTTCTTGTGTCGGCCTCTCCGTAGCGCTGCAATTCGCACAGTCACACTCAGAGCCGTGTAACTGTCAACGTGGCGGGCCCTCTACCTCTCGCACTCTGGGCATGGGGGGAAAGTTGCTCCATGGTGCTTCGCGTCCGCCCCCCCTGCGGCACCCGTCCGACACATATGGCCCCACGCCCGGGTGCGGCCGATCGTCTTCTCGTGCACCACGGCGCAATGCGGGGGGCCGGGGGGCTGCGGGGCACCCCTTCTCTGTGATCTACTAAGTCTTTTCCTTCACACAGCACAATGGGACGGAAGCCACTGTAGCCAAGTCAGCTCCGGTGGCAAGGGGTAGGTCGACCGGGCACCGGAGTGAGACCTGGTCGACTGCGTGCCGATTCACCTTCAGTGTGTGTTCTAGTGGCGGTGACCCCGACGGAACCAAACCAAGGCCACAGACGTGGAGAGGACGTCGAAATTGAGGTCACCATGAGAGCAGGGCATGAAGGGCCACAGAATTTGAGACTTTTTTTTTTTAATGCTGATCGATGAGAATGAGGATGATTAAGATGATGCTACGGATTTCCATTTCGGTCTGAGACTACATGACAGGGCTGTACTCTACGCTTCCTTTCATAATATATCCCGGCGTCAACCAGGCCCGAGAGATACAGACACCTGCAGTGTTGGTCAGGAAATTTGAGCAACACTCTCAGAAACGCATCCATTAAGTGGATGAAACTCGACTGTGTGGTCCCAGTCTTCCCAACTGAGTCCGCAGCAAACTCAACTCTGGGTAGGAGCCGGTCGGGGCAGAAAAACCCACATGACTTCTGATGGGATTCGAACCCACGACCTCCCAGCCGGGAGTCCGCGACGCTACCACTTCGCCACGACGGCTGGTTCGACGGTACATTTTTGTTCTACACGAGCAAAAGCTCCCATGAAAAGAAGACTGAATGAGCCTTGTGTTGAATGTATTTTAAAGCTAGGTAATTCAGATACTGTGATCTGGCCTTTCTACTAGCTGTCTCAGACCATGTATTTGTACTCCCAGTCCTTATAAAACAGGGAGTATTTTACAATAGGAACGAAGAAATGCTGTGAGTGTGTGTGTGTGTGTGTGGTGTGTGTGTGTGTGTGTGTGTGTGTGTGTGTGTGTGTGTGTCCGTCCCTCAGTCCGTTACTAACGGTCATAACGGCCAATAACGGTTTTCGTTCGGCCCATAGCTTTTTTTTTTCTTTATGGAATATCTTAGAAAGTACTGGCCGATCTTTCTGAAAATTTGAAGGTATGTTCATTATGGGTCACGGGATCATGCCCGATGTTTTTTTTTTTTACCGTTATATCTGTTACTAACGGCCATAAAGGCCCATAACGGTTTTTTTTCTTTTTTGGAATATCGCACAAAGTACTTGGCCGATCTTCCTGAAAATTTGTAGGTGTTCATTATGGGTGACGGATGATGCCCGATGTTTTAGTTTACTGTTATAGCCGTTGCTAACGGCTATAGCGTTCCATCTGAAAATATGAGGGTATGTTCATTATGGGTCACGGGTTATGCCCGATGTTTTATTTTACCGTCATAAACAGTTACTATAGGCCAATAACGGTTTTTCTTTTTTTTATGGAATATCTCACAATGTACTTGACTGATCTTTCTGAAAATATGTAGGTATGTTCATTATTGGTCACGGATGATGCCCAATAAGTTATTTTACCGTTATAGCCGTTACTAACGGCCATAACGGCCCATAACGGTTTTTTTTCTTTGTGGAATATCTCAGAAAGTACTTGGCCGATCTTTCTGAAAACATGTAGGCATGTTCATATGAGTAACGCATGATGCCCGATATGTTATTTTACCCGTTATAGCCCTTACTAACGGCTTTAACGGTCCATAGCGTTTTTTTTCTTTACGGAATATCTTAGAAAGTACTTGGCCGATCTTTCTGAAAATTTGAAGGCATGTTCACTATTGGTCACGGATCATGCCCAATGTTTTATTTTACCGTAATAGCCGTTACTGACGGCTATAAAGGCCTACAACGGTTTTCCTTTTTATGGAATATCTCAGAAAGTACTTGGCTGATCGTCCTTAAAATTTGTAGGTATGTTCACTATGTGTCACGGATGATGTCCGATGTTTTAGTTTACCGGTATAGCCATTACTAACGGTTGTAGCATCCCATGACGGGTTTTTCTTTCTGATGAAATATCTCAGGAAGTACTGGGCCGATCTTTCTGAAAATGTGTAGGTATGTTCATTATGGGTCACGGATGATGGCCGATATGTTGTTTTAAAAAAACCGTTGTATCCGTTACTAACGGCCATAATGGCCCATACCGGTTTTCCTTCTTTATGGATTATCTCACAAAGTACTTGGCCGATCTTTCTGAAAATCTGTAGGCATGTTCATTACGTGTCACGGATGATGCCCAATGTGCTATTTTTTACTGTTACAGCCGTTACTAACGGCTATGACGGCCAGTAACGGTTTTTTTCTCTTTATGGAATATCTCACGCGTACTCAAGATAAACTGGGAGTACGTTTATGTGCTTTGCATCTTGTTTAATGCTAAACTGACTTCAAAGGAAGCATGGAATAAAAGTAAATTACACACTGTAGCACATCATCTCTCTGAATTATTTGAAGACTCCAATATCACCCCGAAAAGTGTTGCTCCCAATAATGAATGTCACGCCCATTCCACCTTGGGAATTAACGAAAAGTAGTTTTGACTTTGATTACACATTATATACGAAAAGATGACATCCAAATATTATAAGTACAACAGTTAAAACATATGTATCCGAAACTTATTCTGATTACCTTATGATTTATACTGATGGTTCTGTGCTAGAACATCATGTGAGCTCTGGCTTTGTTGGTCTATCTTTAACAGTTGAAAAGTCTTATCATCTTGGCACAGACATTCCGAATGTTACAGCAGAACTAATAGCTATTCTTATGGCTCTGTCAAACTTGATTGATCTACCACTAAATTTGTTAATGTGTGTGTGTGTGTGTGTGTGTGTGTGTGTGTGTGTGTGTGTGTGTGTGTGTGTGTGTGTGTGTGTGTGTGTGTAGATCCTTAATCAGTCTTGCATTCCCTTGCTTCGTCATTTAAGTACAAAAATAATGTTTTCTTTGAAAGAAAATGTTTAATTCATTGTTTGCAATTGAATGGGCCCAATGCTGACTTTTGCTGGATACCGTCCCATCGTGGGATTTATTACAATGAATATGTTGGCCATCTCGCAAAAAAATGGGGCGAGAAAGATTTTGAATGCTACTGAACTGCCTTGTAGTTTGTCTTCAGTAGAAATGTGTAACATAATAGAACATGAAACGATACGACTTTTTTTTTCTCTTCTGGGATGAGTATTTTTCATTATTGAATACTCCATGGGCAAGTAGATCAGTTGTTACCTTATCGTACAGACTTTAAAAAAATGCTTGCACGACAAAGTATTGCAAAGACGTTAAATGTGTCTGCTCTGCAGAACTGACAATTGACCGATACTGATAAAATGTTCTTCAATAAAAACTTTCCTACCTTTGGAAGTCGTAGAATGTTTTTTTTTTTTTTTTTCTTATGATAATTCATTTTGGGATAAGTTTGTTTTAAACAAGGTTTTATTTTCAGCAAACACCAACAAATACAATCAATACAGAACAGGAAACACAAAAGCAAAGTTTAATCTTTTCAGCCTTTCAGAATTTAGATTAGCTGATTATTTGTTTGCAGTCCTGTGCTTTTCGTCTAGTCAGTCCTGTTGCTCGTTTCTCTAATTCTCTGTCTCTCTCTCTCTCTGTCGCTGTATCTCTCTGTCTTTCTGTCTCTCTCTCTCTCTCTCTCTCTCTCTCTCTCTCTCTCTCTCTCTCTCTCTCTCTCTCCTCTCCTCTCTCCTCTCCTCTCCTCCTCCTCTCTCTCTCCTCCTCCTCCTCTTCTCTTCCTTTCTTCTTCTTCTTCTTCTTTCTTCTTCTTCTTCTTTTTTTTGTTTGATTTTTTTTTATGATGTTAAAAAAGTCACAAAGATTTGCTGTTTTTGACGCTAGAGTCTGTTATTTATTCGTCCTTCGATTTCGAAGATGACCCTGACTTTAATCTCAGATGTAAGATTGCTGAGTGTAGGAACGCCCACATGTGTTCCACATGTAGGCGGGTGCTAAAGTGGAGGTGGAGGTAGCTCTGGCCTTGCGCGCGGCTCGCTTTCTCTCAGCTACTGATGTGCGTCTCCTCTCTGATGTATATGTACCCTTTGTGATGCTGCTTCGCCAGGCTGGGCGGTCCAGGGCAAGCGACTCCCAGGTGTTGAGGCTGATGTCCAGGACTTTGTGGGACACTCTGAGACAGTCCTGAAAACGTTTCTTCTGCCCCCCAACTTTGCGCTTGCTCTGACTCAGTCAGTTGTTTCGGCAGTCGACTATCTGGCATTCTGACGATGTGGCCAGCCCATCTGGCTCGGGATTTCTGAAGGAGAGTGTAGGTGCTGGGGATGCTGGATCTTTCCAAGACCCGTGTCCTGGACTTTGTCCTGCCACTTGATGTGTAGGAGTCTGCGGAGACAGCTGAGGTGAAAATGGTTGAGCTGTTTGGCGTGTCTGCTGTAGACAGTCCAGGTCTCACTGGCATAGAGAGAGAGTGGTTAATACCACTGCATGGTAGACCTTCAGCTTGGTGGTAAGGCTTAGTCCTCTCCGCTCCCAGACATTTTCACGGAGTCTCCCAAACACAGAGCTGGCTTTGGCAATCCTGTTCCTGACCTCTGCATCAATGTTCACAGCTCGTGAGAGTGTGCTACCCAGATAGGTGAAGTTGTCAACTGCCTGTAAGTTCTGCCCCTTTACCGTGATGTGTGGTTTCTGGTAGGGTTTACCTGGTGCAGGCTGATACATCACTTCGGTCTTTTCGATGCTGATGGTGAGACCAGTGTTGTCGCAGGCTCGTGAGAGGCAGTCCATTTCGTGCTGCATCATCTGCTCTGTGCTGGCATTGAGGGCGCAGTCAGTCATCAGCAAACAAGAAGTCCCTGATGACGGTCTCTTTCACCTTTGTAACAGCCTGCAGTCGCCTGAGGTTGAACAGCCCACCGTCAGTTCAGTATCTGGCGTTTTATACCACCCTGGCAGTCACGGAAGGCATCAGTCAGCATGGCGGAGAAGACCACGCTGAAGAGTGTAGGGGAAAGAACGCAGCCTTGCTTTACGCCGTTGGTCACTGGAAAGGCTTCTGACTCGTCTCCATCATCCAGTACTTTCACCATCATGCCGTCTGGAACTGTTGGACGATCGTAATGAACCTGCTAGGACAGCCAAATTTCTCCATGATCTTCAACAAGCCATCTCTGCTGACCGTATCGAAGGCCTTGGTCAGATCGACAAAGGTCACAAACAGATCGCTCTACTGCTCTTGGCATTTTTTTCTGGAGCTGTCAGGCAGCAAATATCATGTCTGCAGTTCCATGTTCTGCAGGAAAGCCTCACTGGCTTTCTGGAAGGAGACCCTGCTCAAGGTGTAGTAGAAGGCGGGTTGAGCAGGACACGAGCCAAGATCTTCCCAGCTATGTACAAGAGAGAGATGTCTCAGTGATTGTCGCAGGACTGGTGGTTGCCTTTTCTCTTGTAGATGTGGAGAATGTTGGCATCTTTCAAGCGTTGTGGGACCCTCTCTTCATTCCACATGGACTGGAAGAGCTGCGTCAGCTTCTGTGTGGAGGGGGCCTTCTGATTTGTAAACTTCGGCAGGGATGGCATCAGATCGTGGCGCTTTGCCACAGGAAGTTGTTTCAATTGCCTTTCTCTGACTTCTTCTTGTGTGTGTGTGTGTGTGGGGGGGGGGGGGTTGTTGTCAGGTCTTGCCTGATCTCCACTTGAGGTACGCGTACAATGACCTCGTCGTTGATTGAGGCAGGGCGGTTGAAAACCTGGTTGAAGTGTTCAGTCCATCTCCCCAGAATCTGTTTCTTTTCTGTCAGCAGCTGGGTCCCATCTGCATTGAGGAGGGGAGGGGGGGGGGGGGGGGGAGGCCTGAGAACTGGGGTCCATAAAAACAGCCTTCAGAGTATCATAGAAACGCTTGGGTGTCATGACTGTCTGCGTAGCCCTGGATTTCATCGGCCTTTTTGCTGAACCAGACATCCTGCGAAGCCTCTTCTGCACTTTTTGTTTTGCGCTGGTGAAGGCATCTTCCATAGCTTGTGATGTGTGCTCATTCTGGTGCGCTCTAAACAGCTAGTGTTTCTCTGACAGCAGTGTCTGAACTTCTGCGTCATTCTCATCAAACCAGTCTTGGTTTCAATGGGTTGCTGGTCCGAGGTGTTCGAGGGCAGTAGAGTGGACCACAACTCTGAAGGCCTCCCACTGCTCTTCAGTGCTGCTGTGGTCATCCTCTCGTGTCTTGGGCAGCCTGCCATCTAGGTCATTGGAAAAATCGTCTGCAACTTTACTATCCTTGAGCTTGGAGACGTTGAGCCTCTTTGCAGTCTTCTGACCTTAGGGTCTTCGCATGGGCAGGATGCGGAGTTTGCCAATGCTTGGAGTGTGAGTGCATCCATGATGTCTTGTTGCATGTAGGGAGGCGGAACGGAGTGTTGGTGATGACAAGGTCATGAGTACTGCACATCTTGAGAAGCAGGAGGCCATTGGTGTTGCAGTTGCCAGTACCGTGTCTCCCAATGATCCCTTCCCAGGTCTGGGTGATCGATCCCTACGCTGGCGTTGAAGTCCTCGAGTACGAGTAGCTTCTCAGACGGGGGACAGCTGCGATGAGAGTGTCTAGTCCTTCGTAGAACTTGTCCTTGATGCCATCTGCATTGGTCATCGTTGGGGCGTACGTACGCACTGATTAGTGTTGCACTCTTCTTGTTTCCAAGTGGAAGCTGGAGTGTCATCAGGCGATCGTTTATGCCCTCGTGGAGCTTGACAAGTTTCCAGGTGAGATGGGATCTGATGGCAAATCCCACACATGCCTCTCGCCGTTCAGAGCTGCTGTGTCCGCTCCAGAAGAATGTGTATCCTCCACCACATTCTGTGAGTTGGACTTTGTCCGCTAGGAGTGTTTCACTAAGTGCTGCTATGTCAACGTTGTAGCGAGCAAGTTCTTTGGTAACCAGTGCAGTTCTTTGCTCTGGTCTGTCTGCCTTGGCGTTGTCCAGTAGAGTTCGCACGTGCTGAGGTTGAGCACCTTTGCTTTTGTTTTCTTCGTAGTTCGACCGCTGGGAGGAACGCCCCGCCAGCCGCGGTTTGCTGGCCAGGATAAAGCGAAGCAGGCAATGTTTAGGGCACCTTTCTAGCCCCCTTCCTCTTGCTATGAATGTGAGCAGTGCAGTCCTAAAAAGGGCTGCATAGACACCCAGGGGACTGCCGAACTCCACTTTCTGCTTCGTCCAGTAGAGAGCGACCACATGCCCTGGGCTGCCTGTGTGCAGGCTCGTGACTGACAGCTCCACCTGCTGCCTTCGCCACTTCTCCATCACCACGGGACTTGAGATTGCGCTATGGGGTTTTAAGTCATGACTTGCGCTTGACTTGGATTATAGTGAGGGAGAGTTGCGCGTCGTCAGCCTCACTCTCTCGCCCCAGTCCGTCTGTGTCCAGTGGCAAGACGAAATCGAGATGGTTGGAGATAGATTGGGGGTGCAGTGGATGACCGTGACGTCTTTTGTGTCTTGACACGCCCTATGCGCTCCACAACGCATTGCTGGGAATTGCCTTTCTGCCTGTTGAACCACAGTGGTTTTCTTCCACGCAGTCCGCCAAACTCAGCTTCACCCGTCAACTTACCAGCTATGCTTGCGGTATGCTCAAAAGATGGTGGAGACTGGGGATGGGAACGTCCAGCTTCCCATACAAGTCCAAAGGACGTGCCCACTGCCCATTCATTTTTTTTTTGCCCCCTTTGATGATGTTAAAAAAATAACAAAGCTTCACTGTGTTTGATGCTAGAGTCTAAAATCATCATAATCATCATAAAATCTCCATCTACTCCAGATCTACGTCCCATAAATGAATGTTTAAATGGCTTTGTCCCGAATTCATTTAACTACTGAAAACACCATCCAAGTCGAATCTCTCTCTCTCTCTCTCTCTCTCTCTCTCTCTCTCTCTCTCTCTCTCTCTCTGACATCTCTCTCTCTCTCTCTCATTCTCTCTCTCTCTCTCTCTCTCTCTCTCTCTCCTCTCTCTCTCTCTCTCAGTAAAAGGAAGTTTTAAAATCAACAGATCTGTTTTGAGCGTTGGCTCTCCTCAGGATGGTTTTTGGGTCGCCTACTGCCGGTGTTATATGGCCTAATGTCACTGTTTGCACGTGCGGATTGGCTGCACGTGTTGTTCGGTTTTTCAGGTTGTTTACAGTTCAGGGTGCGTTTGCTGACAACGATTTCCATTTGTGCCTGCAGTTGTTTACTATTTCTACTTTAGTATTTAGAGTTGCTAAGTATGGTTTGCATAGTATTAACCATTTTTCTGTTGAACATAGGTTGCATCTTTTTTTGAAATGTTATTGTATGGTGATGCCCTTTTTATGATTTTCCAGGATATGTTATAGTTTATTTTTTTGTCTTTAAGTCTCCAAATATATTTTGCTCAGTTCTGTTTTGGTTTTTGTATTTTTTTTCTTTGTTGAATGACTGTTTATGGTTTGCATATCTGGTTTTGAAGTGATTTTCAGTGATCCCTATGTATGTTTCTTTTTCATTTTTCTGATGTCACAGTGGCTTGGTATACAATGTTGTTATAGAGGCATTTGTTGCTTAAGGGACACTGTTTCTTTTGTAGTACAATTGCAGGATTTCCTTTCTTCACCCTTCTTTGCTGTGTTGCTTTTCATTTTTTGTTGGATGAATCAATTATATTTTTAAGGTTAGGCATGCATGAATATGATAGTTTGATGGTGTTCTTGTTGAATATTTTGGACAATTTGTGTTCTTTTGGGAAGGATGCTGTCAAAATTTTTAAAAAAAAATTCTTTCCCTACGTTTTTTTTTTACTCGTCCATCATATGGAGGGTTGTACCATGTGATTTTTCCTTTCCTGCTTTTTTTTTGTTTTTGTTCATGTTGTTATCTGGGTTGTATTGTAGTTTGTAGCTGTAACCACTTTTTTGCAATGCCTCTTGGTATTCTGCTGCTGTTGTTGAATACTCTTTCATTATGTGACAGATTAGATAATCTCTTGTTTATGCCATTGGGTATGGTTTTTTAGTATAGATGGTGGGTGGTTGCTATTGATGTTTACATAAATGGGAGTGTCATTAGGTTTCTTGTATGGTTTATATATGTAGTTTTGTTGAGGTCAAGTGTTATGTCTAAGTAGTTCACTACCTTTTTGTTTGCTTCGATGGTGATTTTTAAGTTATGGTTTTTGGAAAATTTTGCATAGTTTTTTTTTCTTGTTTTCGATGGTTCTTGGATTGTTGTTTAGCGCGGCGAGGCCGTCGTCTCTGTATAGTCCGACTTGCTTTCCGAGTTGTTGTTTTTGGATGTTGGATAGCATGAACAGTCCGCAGAATGGGTCGATAAGAATTTCCCACGTGACTGAATGTTTGAAAAACCCAGCAGTAAAAGAGTTTGCTCTTGTTAACTCTTCTGGTCATCTTCGTGTTCAAAGTCCCTTAGAATTCTATGAATGGGAGTGTCAATTCATGCTTCGTGTACTACCTGACCAAGTTGTGCGTTTCAATATTCACAAATGCCTTGGGAACGTCGCGTTTGAATTTTCAGACTACTCCAATGGAGAGAAACAAAACACAGATTTTAATAAAGTGTGCCTTTCCAATCTCCATACGATCCCTGTCCAATACAGTGTGACCAACACGGTAATGTTCAGAGTGTATATAACACGCTGGTGGTGTGCGGAATATTGTCAGAGGGGGGTCCTCTCTTTGTCTTTCTCTGCCGTAAACCAGTCTGAGAGGCAGCCTGCTGATTTACAACTCATTCATTTGTCTTCATCAGCTGGTGAGTAGAAAACGAATGAAAGTAAATGAATAAACAAGTCAATGATAATTAAGCAAATAAATAAACAAAAAAATGTCAGAAATGATGATGATGATGATGATGATAACGATGATGATGATGATCTTCACGAAGATGATGATGATGATGATGATGATGATGATGATGATGATGATGATGATAGTAGTTATAATGATGATAATAATAATGATGACAATAGTATGATCATAAAAATTATGAAAACAATAAAACAACAAGAATAACAACAACAATAACACTACTACTCTTACCACTACTCTTACTACTACTACTACTACTACTACTACTACTACTACTACTACTACTACTACTACTTATGATAACAGCAACAACGATGACAAGAAGAAGAAGAAGAAGAAGAAGAAGAAGAAGAAGAAGAAGAAGAAGAATGTCCATTCGGAAATTACCAGTACAAAAAAGTCATTTCACACCACATAAGTATTTATGTGGATTATCATTATTTCAAACATTAACAATCTTTTTGTGTAATGGCAAGTACCATGCAACAGGTGATCCGTATGCAACAGGTAATCCGTATGCAACAGGTGATCCATATGCAACAGGTGATCCGTATGCAACAGGTGATCCATATGCAACAGGTGATCGTATGCAACAGGTGATCCATATGCAACAGGTGATCAGTATGCAACAGGTGAACAGTATGCACAGGTGATCAGTATGCAACAGGTGAACAGTATGCAACAAGTGATCAGTATGCAAACAGGTGATCAGTATGCAACAGGTGAACAGTATGCAACAGGTGATCCGCATGCAACAGTGAGCAGTATGCAACAGGTGATCAGTAATGCAACAGGTGTTCCGTATGCAACAAGTGAGCAGTATGCAACAGGTGATCAGTATGCAACAGATGAGCAGTAAGCAACAGGTGAGCAGTATGCAACAGGTGAACAGTATGCAACAGGTGAACAGTACGCAACAGTTGATCTGCATGCAACAAGTGAGCAGTATGCAACATGTGAGCAGCATGCAACAGGTGAACAGTATGCAACAGGTGAACAGTATGCAACAGGTGAGCAGCATGCACATGTGAGCAGCATGCAACAGGTGAACAGTATGCAACAGGTGAGCGGTATGCAACAGGTGAGCGGTATGCAACAGGTGAACAGTATGCAACAGGTGAACAGTATGCAACAGGTGAGCAGTATGCAACATGTGAGCAGCATGCAACAGGTGACCAGTATGCAACAGGTGAGCGGTATGCAACAGGTGAGCGGTATGCAACAGTTGAGCAGTATGCAACATGTGAGCAGCATGCAACAGGTGAACAGCATGCAACAGGTGAGCGGTATGCAACAGGTGAGCGGTATGCAACAGGTGAGCAGTATGGAACAGGTGAGCGGTATGCAACAGGTGAGCAGTATGCAACAGGTGAGCAGTATGGAACAGGTGAGCAGTATGCAACAGGTGAGCGGTATGCAATAGGTGAGCGGTATGCAACAGGTGAGCGGTATGCAACAGGTGAGCAGTATGCAACAGGTGAGCAGTATGCAACAGGTGAGCAGTATGCAGCAGGTAGCAGTATGGAACAGGTGAGCGGTATGCAACAGGTGAGCAGTACTATGCAACAGGTCATCTATATTATGCAATATATGATTAGTTTTACGCAACAGATGTCAGTATTAGTCAACAGTTGATAGTATTATGCATCTGGTGATCAGTATCATGCAACGGGAGATCAGTTTCATGCAACAGATGATCAGTGGCATACAACAAATGATAAGTGTTATGCAGCAGGTGATCAGTATAATACAATAGGTGGTCAGTGTTATGCAACCGATAATCAGTATTTTGCAATAGGTGATCAGTGTTATGCAACAGATCATCAGTATTATGCATTAGGTGATCATTATTATCCGATAAGTGATCAGTATTGTGCAACTGATCATCAGTATTATGCAACAGGTGATCAGTATCATTAAACAGGTGATCGGTATTATGCATCAGGTGATCAGTATTATGCATCGGGTGATCAGTATTATGCAACAGATGATCGGTATTACGCAACAGGCAGTAGGGAGGACTGGTAACCCTTTGGCTACATGAGGGCAACGCACTCTGAAGCACGTTCTTCAAACGTGGCAATAGCACTGGTCACTCAATACCACTGCACGATTATGTCTTCTCCCACACTCTGTCCTTAAAAAACACAGACAATAGGGATGCGAACACGATCTAATATCAACGGAATTCTTGACGCGATGTTGAGACGGTACAGGAGTTTTTATTGTGCAGGATACATACAATCCCCGGGATTTGATGGAGTCACCCAGTGTCGGATCAAACTGGAGAACTGTGTCACTGTGACTAAGCCGTCTCAACATGTCACCTTTCTAACTTCTATAGGGTGGTCTTCATGTTTAAGGTATTCACCTGGGTCGTGTAGTGAGACACACCGATCAATCTGTAACGCTGGGAGAGGTTTCAAACTCCGTTCTTTTGTGTATGGTGATACCGAAGAACATGACATGTCCATAGCTCAATGTGTTTGTTCAACCTTTAATGAGTGTGAAAAGTTTCAGCTTCGCTTCTCTTTCTACACAGAAAAAACCATATGTAGTATATACAGTATCACTACTGAGAACCTGGAACTGCTCCAAATCAGTGTGGCCTGACTTGTTTGAGCACTTTCCTGACTGTGACTTTATTTCTCACTGTGCGGAGCGTGAAGACGAGGCCCACTGTCCCTACACCTCCGACAACTGTGGACCAGGGAAGGTAACTGTTGAACAAGGTTGTGCATGTCATACCCTTAAGAAAAGCACAGCGACCTCTGGAGGGCTGGTTTACAGAATTTTAACCAAGAAACAGATAACCAAAATGCATTCACACTCATCAGGCCACATGAGCTACAACAGCTGCTAGGCTTATGCTGTTCTTACATATATCATTGACAAGATGTTGGCTGTTATTATCTAGGTGGTGTAAACATTCGCAGGAAAGCGTTATTTTATTGATTTTATAGGTGTACCTGTTTTAGTGGTGCTAAAACGAGAGAAAAAAATGACTTAAGAAAATTTTACCTCCTTAGACAAACTTGTAAGTTTGGGGGAAGAAATGGGATACACAGGAAATGAACTCTGTAAGTTCATTGAAACTAAGCAAAAGTCTGAAAGAGATGAAAGGCTTGAGGAGGAAGTTTGAAACAGAATGGCTAGAGGCAGACAGTGCAGCTGCCAGGGCAAGAGCAGAAGTGGAATAATATGCTTTCGCCAAAACAAACAGTTGGAAAGATTACATCCGAAAATCGTCGAGAAACAGACACCAGTTGTGTGTCAGTGAGCGCAGAGTTATGCACCTAGGCCTAAACTCCCACTTTTTCAGACAAGAACCTGATTCGATCGATGCCAACATCAGTCGCGTTGAGTTATTGGCCGAGCATGAAGGCTTGTACGAGGCTGACTGGTCAATTAACTGTGTGTGTTGTCTTGACAGGTCATGCGTTACACACCATTTCTACCCTACCTAAAGCTGAACCAAGGGCTTTTGACAAGGTAAAACAAGTAGTACTTAGGGTTATGATTTAACTGAAGAAGGTCTCAAACGTAAGTTCTGCTAGGCGAAAATCGAATCAGGTGAGATGTACACACAGTTTGGGGTGAGACTGGACCACTCCTTGAACAAGTGGGTAGAGCTTAGTGGAGTGGACTGTGACTTCCAAGGTCTCAAGGCTCTGTTGATGAAGAAACAGATACTTGATTGGTGTGGGCCTGGCTTACAATACACATCAATGAATACAACTCAACAACAATAGCTGAGGTACTGGAGGCATTAAAGAATTACCGTGAAGCGAGGCGTGACTTGCCACAAGAAGGCCTGGAGGCAAATCCGGAGGGTAACAGGCCAAGACATTCCTCATATAATGGGTCGGGACTACACGCCCGTAGGCCCACAGCTTCACGTGAGCAAACAAGGGTTAAGGCCAACAGCCACGTGGTTACCCTTGTAGACGTGCATACCTGTTTCCTGCGCAAACATTGAGCACTTGGCTAGGGACTATATTCAAGTCACAGAAAGCAGCTGCAATGCGGGTGAGACCAAGAGAGAGGCAAGCAGAAAGTAGGTAGAAAAAAGATGACAGTGTCATTGTGCCAGCTGCTATTCAATCAGGCAGTATCATTTTGTCTGGACTGTGCTGTGTGTTCACAGATTCAGGAGATGATATGGATATACACAAAGGCAGAGTAAGGGAAAATGTGGTTAGTGTCATTAGGGACTCTGGATGAACAGCTGTAATGGGGAAATAATCCCTGGTCAAGGATGGATAATTTGCAGGTGTCATGTACACCATATTCAGTGCACATATTTGAAAAAAAACCCAGCTACTTTAGACTCTACTTTCAATGGGTGGTGAGTAAACGTAGAATTAACACAAGTAAGTGTTCCTCATGTTAAAAAGTTCCAAATGCAGACTAAGGTAAAACTATGTGGAAGGTGTTAATGCTTCCACTAACACTCCCCTGAGAGGGTCAGTGATTCAAATGATAATAATAATGTTAGTTTTTATAGCACTTATTCTCTATAGATTAGGGCTCTAAGCACTTTACATACAATATAATAAACACTCTTGTTTAACAACGGTCTGCCTACCTGGGTAGTGCTGACTGAAGAGCTGCTTGCTGGCTCATCATTCAGTGGTTTTTCCCATGTCATCTGTTCAATATCGTTCACTAAGTTTCCTTATTTCCCTTATTCTTTCCATTCCTCATGCTGGGCGCATGTTATGTGTAACGTGTCATCCATACCAACGGCCAAACTGGCCTTCTCTTCCGAAAGTTGGTGATGGGATTTTACGCGTGTGCAAGATGTTGTGCGCGCGTTCATACACGGAACCTCGGTTTGTAGTCTCATTCGAAGGACTGTATGGGGAATGGAGTCATAACCAATGTTAACTCCCAGGGAAAAATCCCCCTGTACCGATTTTCGACCCACAGCCTCATGGTCACGAGTCTATGTGGTAGTTATCCTTACCTGTGTAGAAACAAAATCAGTTGTAACTTAAGGCATTTAATTGCCAGTGTAAGCCCAAATGGGAAAGGAAGCAGGTAAGTATAAACAATACATAGATAACCTGGTGATTTTTTGAAGCACCAAGAAGTGAGTGAAAAGAAATAGTATCTGGCTGAGAGCCGCCGATTTGTCGCCCACGCCAATTTGTCGCACGTGCAACAAATCAGCGGCAAAAGGGGTGTGCTGAACCGCCGATTTTTCGCACAAGCCGATTTGTCGTACGTGCGACAAATCGGCGGTTCAGACTCACGCTGCTTTGTCGCATATGTATAGTGTGTGTGTGTGTGTGTGTGTGTGTGTGTGTGTGTGTGTGTGTGTGTGTGTAGCTGTGTGTGTGTGTGTGTGTGTGTGTGTGTGTGTGTGGTGAATGGGAGGGAGAGAGAGAGAGAGAGAGAGAGAGAGAGAGAGAGAGAGAGAGAGAGAGAGAGGGGAAATGAAACTGAAATGAAAAATGAAACGAAATGAAATGAATGAAATGAAAAATCTTTTAATTATTTTGCAAACGACCCATAGTACGTTGGGCGCCACGCATTCTCTCTCTCTATTTCTCTCTCTCTCTCTCTCTCTCTCTCTCTCTCTCTCTCTCTCTCTCTTCTCTCTCTCTCTCTCTCTCTCTCTCTCTCTCTCTCTCTCTCCCTCTCTCTCTCCCCCCCGCCAGCAGCAAAGCCCATCTTTGGATATAAATCTGTGAAGCAGACCTAGTTGAAGGTTTCTGCANAGAGCCGCCGATTGTCGCCCACGCCAATTTGTCGCACGTGCAACAAATCAGCGGCAAAAGGGGTGTGCTGAACCGCCGATTTTTCGCACAAGCCGATTTGTCGTACGTGCGACAAATCGGCGGTTCAGACTCACGCTGCTTTGTCGCATATGTATAGTGTGGTGTGTGTGTGTGTGTGTGTGTGTGTGTGTTGTGTGTGTGTGTGTGTAGCTGTGTGTGTGTGTGTGTGTGTGTGTGTGTGTGTGTGTGTGGTGAATGGGAGGGAGGGAGAAAACTGAAATGAAAAATGAAACGAAATGAAATGAATGAAATGAAAAATCTTTTAATTATTTTGCAAAAATAGCAAATAGCTTTCAGGAGACCATGGGAACCCATAGTACGTTGGGCGCCACGCATTCTCTCTCTCTATTTCTCTCTCTCTCTCTCTCTCTCTCTCTCTCTCTCTCTCTCTCTCTCTCTCTCTCTCTCTCTCTCTCTCTCTCTCTCTCTCTCCTCTCTCTCTCCCGCCAGCAGCAGCAAAGCCCATCTTTGGATATAAATCTGTGAAGCAGACCTAGTTGAAGGTTTTCTGCAAAATAATTAAAAGATTTTTCATTTCATTCATTTCATTTCATTTCATTTCATTTCATTTCATTTCATTTTTCATTCTCATTCTTCTCTCTCTCTCTCTCTCTCTCTCTCTCTCTCTCTCTCTCTCTCTCTCTCTCTCTCTCTCTCTCTCTCTCTCTCCCCCCCCCTCTCTCTCTCTGTCTGTCTTTTCCTCTCTCTCTCCCATTCACCACACACACACACACACACACACACACACACACACACACACACACACACACACACCTATACATGTGCGACAAAGCTGCGTGAGGCTGAACCGCCGATTTGTCGCACGTACGACAAATCGGCTTGTGCGACAAATCGGCGGTTCAGCACACCCCTTTTTTTCCGCTGATTTGTCTCACGTGCGACAAATCGGCGTGTGCGACAAATCGGCAGTTCCCATCTGCATGTTCAAAATGATTATTATCAAAAATTTCAGTTTTGCGTCTGTTGAAGGGATTTTCTTCTCCTTCGAAATAGTTTGTTCTCCTAAGTCACCTATGTGATAAAAACAAAAATGAATGAACTAGTGCCAGACAGTGGAAGTCTAGTTGATAGAAGAAAACGAATGAAACAGATAGTATCTGACTGAGGTCTCAGTTAGTTTGGGATGATTCGAGGGCAGAAGACTACTTATCTGTGACCTTCAAAGGCAATGTTGGTTATTTGGAAATAGTGTGGTCTGTTGGCCAACTTGAAGAAATGTTTTTGTGTGGCCTTGTTGGCCTGAGCTGATAAAGTCATTTGAAGGCCTTGTTGTCCAAGGGTTGAAACCTGTAGAGCTTGTTATATTGATTGTTGTGTGCAAAGTATTCTGCTCATGAAATGTACATATGTGAAAGGAGAAATTGGTGAGCAGCAATTTTCTGGAGAAACTATTGAACATTACTGTGCATATGTTTTACAAAAAAGGTTAAGATATGTAAAAACTCTGAAAGGACACTGTCTCCTAAAAAAAAAAAAAAGAATGCTGGAGATCGTGTGAGACTGCGAGTGAAAGTGGAGTCCAGAACGTTTGAATGGCATGGCAATTGAATTCTCTCTCTTGATCTCTGTCTGTCACTGCAAGGGTAACTCACCCCCT
>JADBJO010011150.1:55196-60196 GCA_016801955.1 Conus betulinus
AGGCATCGCGTGGCACTAGCCTAAGAGACGGTGCCGTTCTCTCTCTGGTGAGGAGGGAGAAGAACCTGGTCAGGTCCGACTGTCCGACTGTCACGAAAGGCACATGCGCACGAAAGGTAAACAGCTGGTTAAGAAAATTGCTAATGCCACTCTGAGCGATGAGGACTCTGATTCTTCGTCAGATGGAGAAATCTATGATGATGCTGGAGATACATTTCCCTTGAATGTCAAGATGATGACTTGTTGAGGGAGATAGAACAAGGCTTGGACAAAGAAGAGAAAACAGCTGACCAAGTGGCTGACTCATGGCTGAGATCATCAATAAAAGATTTGCACAAGAGCTTTATGACAAAAACTTAAAGAAACGTTTGATAAACATCAACGCTCAGACAACTGCCCCAAGCTTCAGGAGCCCAAAGTGAATACAGAAATCTGGAAGGATTTACAAGCCACTGTCAAACAGGCTGAGGTTAGGATGGCTTCGGTGCAGAGAACCATGGTCAAAGCCACAGTGGCACTTGCACAGAGCACTCAGGCTATACTCATAGCATATAGCAAGAAAAAGTTGATTGTGCAGACATCAAAGCCTTTGTCACTAATCAGAACGCTGATGCTCTGGTCTTTTTAGATCATGCATGTGACGAGCTGTCAGTAAACGCAGACACGCCTTGGGCCCCCATCTCCCCAGACAGCTGACAGGGTTGTGCAGTGAGAGTGTCCCCATTACTGGTCAGTTCTTTAGAGACAATCTGACTGCTTTCATCAAGAAGATCAAAGAACTGGACAGACTGTCACATGGCGCAGGACCAAGTCGTTATCAGTCCAATTATGACAACAGACAATGCAACAGACCATGGCAGAAAGCCAACAACAAACGAATGGCTGCCAGAAGAAAAAGAATTTAATTTCACGTCAACTATCTAAAACTTAAGGCAGCATTTTTTGCTTTGAAATGTTTCCTAAATCAGGTTTATGGGCATCATGCCCTTATCATGATAGACAGCACTGATGTTGCAATCCTATGGGAACAAGTGATTCTGATTCATGTAATTTGATGACACAGAGGATAGGGAACTGGTGCATTAACAATCATGTATGGTTACGTGCTGCTTATAGTCCAGGTAAGGAACACACTGCAGCAGATGAGGACTCCAGGAAAATAAACCCGGATGCACAATGGAAACTAAACACAGAAGAGCTCTACAAGGCATTGATATAATTACAGATGAATCCTGACACTGATCTCTTTGCCTCCAGGTTGAACAACCAAGTGCAGCGCTATGTTTCTTACAGACCTGACCCAAGCGCTTATGCAGCAGATGCAGTTTGTCTCCCTTAGGGCGTACTATCTTTGCTTGGTGCGCCTTTCCCTGTTTTAACACAATCACGGCAGTGTAGGGGAAGGTGAAGAGAGAGCGAGCGATGGGGGTAATGGTGGTGCCCTCTCGCCAACACAGCTGCTGTCACAAGACCCAGTGCTTTTCCCAGCACAAGACCCCATCTTCTCCCTCCCCACGCAGCAAGAAAGAACCCACCCCCCTCCTTCAACTGATGATATGCAAAGTATCCGGGAGTGATACCAGAGGGAAGGATGTTCCAACCAGGCAGCAACGCTAATGGTCAGTTCTTAGCGCCTGCACACACGCGCAGTGTACAACATGTAAAGGCAATACGCTGCTAAAAGTAATATCGCGCATAATGTCTTGGACATTGTGCAAGCAACAAACTTCCTTACCCAAATATAAAGATGCCTTGGGTGTAAATACTGTACTTGGTTATCTAGATCGCTTAACTCCCATCAATTTTAAAGAACTGACTGAAAACTTGCATGTTGTTAGCTTTAGTTACAAGACAAAGAGGTCATGCTGTACACTCTTTGAAAACAAGTGATGTAAAGTTGTTTGATTGTAAATGGGCGTTACAATCTTTATGTGTACTGAAAAAACAACAAAGCCAGGGAAACATACTGAACCAGCTGAGATTAGAGCATTCCCAAAAATGAAAATCTATGTCCAGTGAAACACTTGAAACAGTATATTGAAACAACTAGGCTACAACTCTCAGAGACAGTCATCAACAGCACCTATTCATCCGTCACACCAAACCTCACGCACCTGTGGGTGAGCAAACATTCACGAGAAGGTGAGAGTGCGCTCAGGCATTGCCACTAGGCCCTAACCAGTACACAGCACACACTCAACGAGGACTGCAAGGTACAACGCAGCCGCCCAAGCTGGAGTTTCATTGAAAATGATATTGAAAGCAGTGGGCTGGACAAATAATAAGACATTCTCTAAATATACTGCAGGACACAAAGCAGAGCCAGTTACAGCCAGAAAGTGCTTGATGGCTGTGTGAACTGTTAATGAAATGAAGGATCATCGTAAATAAATGTGTCTGGCCTATGATGGTGTATATGTTGGCCACTATCCTTACTTTGCTGAAGTCTCAACGTAGCGTCCCTTCCGGAGCAATAGGCGAGTGATAATTAGAAAATTAACTCAATCAAGTCACAGCCAAAAATGGACCAGTTTGTCCTTCAGATCACACAAGTTTTGGCAATTTTCAAAAAAAAATCATAAAAGAATCAACCACTTAACCTAGGAGCATGAAACATACACCACTGGATGGAAGACACAATATATGTATCAAAAATTCTTACCTTCAATGCGGAATCTACACAATTAGCATAATGTAAGTAACCCACAACATAATAAAGGCTGTACCTGTGCATAAAAATTGACAGCGATCAATCACTCTCTCTCTCTCTCTCTCTCTCTCTCTCTCTCTCTCTCTCTCTCTCTCTCTCACACACACACACACACACACACACACACACACACACACACACACATACAAACGCGCACGTGCACACACACACACACACACACACACACACACACACACACACACACACACACACGAAATAAGTATCAAGAACTATCAATCGTATGACTCCTTCTGGGGGAGGCACGATGAACAAACCAGCACGCCCTGCTTTTAACAACAAAAAACCAGCACGCCCTGCTTTTCACAGCAAACAAACCAGCACGCCCTGCTTTTCACAACAAACAAACCAGCACGCCCTGCTTTTCACAACAAACAAACCAGCACGCCCTGCTTTTCACAACAAACAAACCAGCAGCAAACGCCCTGCTCTTCACAACAACCACAACAAACAAACGAACAAAAAAAAAGAAAGAAAGAAATCAGCTGAAAAACAACATGGTGATTTTTCATTTGGCGATTTGACAAATAATGAAAATGCCAATGATAAATGGATTTCACAATTCAAGCACTTGGTGCCAATGTGATCAGAAAGGAAAGGCTGATTGCTCGGTCTTTCTATTCCTTATTATTTGCTGAAGTTCAAAGATGTACCCTTCTCTGCTTTATGTGAATTGCACATTTTATTTTTTAAAATCCATTTAAAGTATACTTGAAATATTTTTGTCACAGATCGCTGAATTTGCGATATTCATGACAGTCATGAGTGTCTTGAAGATTTGCTCATGCGGGCATACATGTGCACACACGTGCACGCTTCCTTGCCTACACGTGCGCGAGCAGGTTTGTGTGTGTGTGTGTGTGTGTGTGTGTGTGTGTGTGGGTGTGGTGTGCGTGCGTGCGTGCCTGCAAAGTGCGTGCGTGTGTGTGTGTGTGTGTGTGTGTGTGTGTGTGTGTGTGTGTGTGTGTGTGTGTGTGTGTGTGTTTGAGTGTGTGTGTGTGTGTGTGTGTGTGTGTGTGTGTGTGTGTGTGTGTGTGTTTCAGCAATGATGTGGGCAGTGGTTTGAATTGTCTAGCGGAGGGTATCTTGGTTATTTTGCCTTCTTGGAATTTGTTGTTGCTGTTGCTCATCTGTTGAGTCGAAGAGAACTTCTTCGTCGTTCGCTCAGACAGGAACCCCCGATGCACTGACGGAGGCTGCTGTCCGGCGGAGGCCCTCCAGAGATCCGTAGAGTTTCTCCCTCGTCGGTTGGTCAGCAGGCCAGGTCTCTGCTCTCAGGGTATGGTGTGTTGGACAGTCCTGTAAGACATGTTCCACTGTCACTGGGGCTGTACCGCAGGGGCACACTGCAGACTCGCCAATGTGGAACCTTTTGAACACATGAGATGGTGTAGCCTGGAGTGGCCCGTCCTCAGCCTCACAATGTTTACTTGGTCTGGGCTGGGTAGGGAGGTAGTAGTAGGCATATGTCCGGTTGTAATCTGGGAAGAGGACTACTTCAGTCATCTTTATGATGAGGGGGCAAGACAATATGTTGGTACGCAGGTGGCAAATCAAGCTGATGTGTGCACAGAATACACATTGACAGCTTGAACTGGGAATGTGGGTAATGTTCTCTTGATCGGTGGTGCAGGCTTTCCTTTTGTGTGTGCTGTAGCTGTCCTTTTTTTTTCTGTACGTACACTGGGGCTTTTGTTGAGAGAGTAAACCATCTACCTCGATCCATATCAGTTTATTCTCATATGTCAGGAGTAATTGTAAGTGCTTTCATGGATGGTTTGATTTGCAACGCTCGTAAATGCCGGAGAAAGCGAACTTTTACATACAAAGGCATAAAACACTACGTAAGTCCATGTGCCTACATTGTAAACTATCAACACCTGGTATTTTTTGGGTCATACATGAAATGAAACGTTCAATAACATAACGAAGAGAAGTGTCATAAATACCATTCACCAACAGCACTCATGAACCCTCTTTCCGGACGATCTTCTCAAATGATTTCACTCTCTAAAAGGTACAACGCAAGTTGGGCTGTAGGAGCAGTTAGGTCTAGTGTTCACATGGTCATCTGAACTCTTGTGGTGACACAATATCATGTGGGTTTACCTGGTACAAGTGCAATCATTTGTACAACGTTGTAGAGGTCAATGCGATTGCTGCAGCCAAAATTGACCTCCACAATATGTGGTCAAGTTGAAACGGGGGGTCAGTATAATTGGTTTGACGTCAGTATGCTAAAAGGCATACGCTCACATTTCCCCAAGGACGT
>JADBJO010011150.1:65196-66905 GCA_016801955.1 Conus betulinus
ACTGTGAAAATCACAATGCATGCCCAGGTTTTTATCGATGTCGCGAAAGAGAGAAAGCAATCTGTTTGCATGTGAACCACCTATGTGATGGTTTGTCACAGTGCCCGCTCCATGATGATGAGCTGGTGTGCGATCTCTCTTGTCCTGAGTCATGTGTTTGCTCTGGTGGTCTTGCCTTCTCTTGCAGCCACACCTTCCACGTTAGCTCTGTCTCACAGCTACGCTATCTTGAAGCTTCTGGCACTGGAATGAGCTTGAGTGAAATTACTGATAACATGATGCTGATCCACCTGGGTGTGCAGGCGTGTGGATGGAAAGAACTTCACTGAAGTCATGTTCCCAAATCTTCACAGCATGGATCTGAGTAACAACCTACTTCATTCTGTCAGCTTCAGCCACTTTGCGGGAATACCTCAACTTCGAATATTGAGTTTGGCAGGTAATCCAATGTCTAGCAATATTGTATATGCCCAAAACGAACATGCGCATCCATCATTGATGATCTTCAATGTTTCCTATGTCCAAGCAAATGCTTTCAACATGAGTGCATTGTCTGCTCTAATGCCAGAGCTACAAATCTTAGATCTATCATGGAATGAAATACAGGTACTAGAGGGACAACGTGTGTTTCACAATCTTCAGGTTTTGAATTTACAGGGTTGCCCAATCACTGATTTCACTCCAGATTTCATGAAGTACATGAACAAGCTCAGGTATCTTTTAACAGGCAATTTTAAATTGTGCTGTTCCATTGTTTTAACCAGACAATTATAGAGGCAAATGCTTGGCTCCATCTACTGAAATATCGTCATGCGATGATTTGTTGAAATATACTACATACCGCTCTGCTCTTGTGGTATTTGCAGTTCTGGCTGTTCTGGGAAACTTTGGAAGTTTTGTCTATCGTTTGTATTTCCTGCTAGAAAGCACCAAGACTGGTTTTTGCAGTTTTTGTTCTTCACCTGTGTGTATCTGACTTCCTAATGGGAGTGTACCTGGTCTTCATTGGAGTGGCAGATCAAAAATATGCTGGTGCCTATCTCTGGAATGATAATGAATGGAAAGATAGATAGTGTAACGTGTAGCGTTGCAGGCTTCTATCTCTGCTGTCTTCTGAATTATCGGCTTTCCTAATTTGTTTGATCACGTTTGACCGTTTCCTTGTGCTACGTTTTCCTTTTAGTCACATTCGGTTTGGTGCCAGATCAGCTCACATAGCTGTGTGATCATATGGATACTGGGCTTTACCCTGGCAATAATACCTCTCCTGCCTGTAACTTCGCACTGGGAGTTTTTTCCACCAGACAGACATTTGCATTCCACTGCCAGTCACCCGGGCTGACTTTCCTGGTCACATGTACTCATTCAGTATCATGATCGTCTGCAACCTAGTCCTCTTTCTCATGATTGGGTCAGGGCAGTTTCTTGTATACTGGTCAGTGAGGAGCAACACTATGTCGAACCAGCTCACAGAGACCAAAGACGCAAGCTCTGGCAATACTCATTCCAAAGAAGCAACTATCGCCATGCGTCTCCTGTCTGTTGCCGTGTCTGATTTTCTGTGCTGGTTTCCTATCGGTCTGTGCGGGGTCCTGGCTGCCAGTGGGGTCGTCATTCCAGGGGAAGTCAACGTGGGAATGGCCATTTTCGTGCTGCCACTCAATTCAGCACTCAACCCATTTCTCTACACCCTGAATATGATACTAGAA
>JADBJO010011151.1:0-7500 GCA_016801955.1 Conus betulinus
GTATGGAGGAAAGTTCCGCCGTGTCTGGCCACGTCAGCATTGGCATTTCCGTTCTATGGCATTGTTGGGAGAAAGCGTGGCTGCAACGCTGCGTGAATAGCCGAAAGATCACTGACATCTGAATGGTGCAGACAGGGACAAAGGTGTCGGTGCGTGAAAGCAGCTACCACAGAAAGTCGGTGATCCGGTTACAGTTGTAAAGGTGCGTTTCCATTTGTTCGCTTACGGTGACGGTTGCACATCCGTTACGGTGTCCGGCAAATCTGTTTGTGTGTGCATGGGGACTGGCGAGGATACCGTAGAGAATTGCAAGTGTTTTGATACAGAGGGCTGTCCGTTTGCCTTCCTTTGTCGTTTTGACACAGAGAGTAATTCATTTGCTTCCCTTTGCCGTTTTGACACAGAGAGTAATTCATTTGCCTCCGTTTGCCGTTTTGACACAGAGAGTAATTCATTTGTCTCTCTTTGCCATTTTGACACAGAGAGCTGTTCATTTGTCTCCCTTTGCCGTTTTGACACAGAAAGCTGTACATTTACCTCCCTTTGTTGTTTTGACACCGAGAGTAATTCATTTGTCTCTCTTTGCCATTTTGACACAGAGCTGTTCATTTGTCTCCCTTTGCCGTTTTGACACAGAAAGCTGTTCGTTTGGATCCCTTTGCCGTTTTGACACAGAGAGTAATTCATTCACCTCCCTTTGCCGTTTTGACACAGAGAGCTGTTCATTTGCCTCCCTTTGCGGTTTTGACACAGAGAGCTGTTTGTTTGCCTCCCTTTGCCGTTTTGACACAGAGAGCTGTTCGTTTGCCTCCCTTTGCCGTTTTGACACAGAGAGCTGTTCGTTTGCCTCCCTTTGCCGTTTTGACACAGAGAGCTGTTCATTTGTCTCCCTTTGCCGTTTTGACACAGAGAGCTGTTCGTTTGCCTCCCTTTACCGTTTTGACACAGAGAGTAATTCATTTGCCTCCCTTTGCCGTTTTGCACAGAGAGCTGTTCATTTGGCTCCTTTTGCCCTTTTGACACAGAGAGCTGTTCATTTACCTCCCTTTGCAATTCGGTCAAGGCATAACTTCACTCAGTACAGTCCCCTTTGCAGATGTGCTGTTTGATATGCTCGACATAAACGGGACTGACATTCCTTACTTTTTTTCAACAAATTACACAGTTTTTTTTTTTTTTCAAGTTTCTATACATATGATTTTAAATTTCACAAGGGGAAAAAGTAAGGGAAACCATAACTAAACTCAGGACGGAAGAAAACAAAAATAAGGAAAAAAAGCAATAAAAACAAATAGAAAAGAAAAAACACCAATACACACAAAACAAAAATAAATACCTGTCAGCTATTCCTAAAAAAAAGTTACCTATCATTATATACTAATGGTATCTTAGAGTATCAAGAAGTAAGTTTCATGTATACAAAGACGCTATGATGACGTATTTTAATTGATTCGGAGGATTTAATCAGTTACTAATATTTGTTTTTACATTCCTTCCTTTCAATCATTTCTTTATCTTTAAGCTTATATCTATATTTTAAGTTTATGCAATGTACTTTTCAATTTCAAACCTGTTTTTCAACAATTTGATGAACAAAGATAAACACGAGAATTTTTTTTTTCTTTTTAATTCATATTTGTAAACGTAGGAATTAGCCAACAGTAGGATAAAGTCTAGCACTCTGTCAAATCTAAAATGTATGATGTCCAAAAAGTATATTGCTTGATTTTAAAAGAAAGATGTTATATGTATACATCTATCTGAAATACCTGTTCAAGTCGTTCCCAAGAAGTATTCATGTGTACACATCTCCAGAACAGAATGTTCTATGCCGTTTTTTACTTGCTGGTAAAATGTGTATCTGTTATTAGTCTTGATATCCGTGCACAGCAACACAGCAATTGCTGGGAGGATTCTATGCATCAATCTAATCTGAAACCACTTTAATTTTGCTTTCTGAATATTTTACATCTTTGTCAGTTGATTTCTGAATTCAGTGTATAATTCCATTATGGCAGCATTTTGGTTTTGAACTGTCGTCCACAGGGATATCACAATATAACCATGCTCCTTTTTCCAGCGAATTTAACATTTGTACAGTTCTGGAATCTTTAGACTTTCATTATTTTCCACAGAAACGATCAGTGTGTTAACAAGCAACCCCATTCTTTTTGTAAGTGCTGCATAACCTAGAAAGTTTGTTCGTATGTTGCGCTTGTGATAAATTCAGCACAGGTCAAATGGCTGCCCCCTTTCTCGCACAAATCTCTTATATTCTAAGCATTTTCATTCATCCAAATTAGCCAGTCATTCTTATTCAATGACACGCTGTTTACATTTATTCCGTCATTGAAAAGTGATGGCTCTGATAGAGTTTCACAGGTCATTCAACGCCCATCTGGCGCCGACTTTGAGAAGTGATTGCTCGTTCTTCGCTTTCAGTTCCAGAATGTTGTTTATCTTGCCTGAAAAAGACCTAAGATGTCAAAAACGCGTCGTATTTTTTTCTTGTAATCTGCTTGTGACTAGTGTTTGGTGGACTTACTACTAATTCTTCTTGAAATTTCTTTCAGTTTTCATCCACAGTCACCTCACTTTGAAACTAAAGAGTTAGAGGGTTAACTTTACTTAAAAATTCTTTATAAGCTTTAAAACGTGTAAATGGTACTGACATTGCTGTACCCTTATAGCTCTGGTCATACTAAACTTTCTGTCACCATTTCTGAGCTGCTCCATCTCAGTCTATGTTTGCTTACTAACCTTATGCCTGGTCCCCAAGTTAGTTCCAACGTGACTTTCTAGTGTCAACAAATGGCACAAAAAAAACGAAAATTGATATTCACGATAGAGGCATCACTTGAACCATCCGGAATGGCATCAGTCAAATCAAATCAAATCGAATCAAATCAAATCAAATCAAATCAAATCAAATCAAATCAAATCAAATCAGGTTGATGTAAGCCCTGCTGACCACAAAAGCCATATGAGGACTGAAACACTGCAAAAACAAAAAACAAAACAAACAAAAAACAAAAACAAAAAACAAAAAAAGAAGAAGAAGAAGAAGAAGAAGAAGAAGAAGAAGAAGAAGAAGAAGAAAGTGAGAGAACTAAACGCAAAGTTAAAACTCAGTACCGGTTATCTACTAATATCAAGAGGCCTGGAAAAAGAGAGTTACTTTGTCACATTCACGTAAAATCAAATGTTCTTGATAAACGCATTGCTTTATTTCAAGAACTGAACCATCACATCCGAAGGAACATCCCAGACCAAGGCCTTGATTGAGCTTGCCGTAAAGTGTTGAAGTCTGGGCATCATGCAGCTTCTGACATTCTGGCATCCACTGCCAATTGCTAGTGTCCACATGAAGGTGTCGGTAACCATAGCTGTTTCCGTACCCGGACATACGGAATGATGCTTTGTCCGTTTCCAGCCGATGATCGATGCCGTATCTGTGCCCGTAACGGCACACGGACAAATAGATTCTTCCCCTTAGAGTGACAGCAAGGGAGATTAATAAAAACTTATGGCGCTCATTCATCCTGCACTGCCCAGTAACGTCTGCATGGATGTGTGTGTTAGATGTGTTGCTTGTATATGCTCTATGTGTGTGTGTGTGTGTGTGTGTGTGTGTGTGTGTGTGTGTGTGTGTGTGTGTGTGTGCTCTTTTTGTTTGTGTGCATGAGCGTGTGTGTGTGTGTGTGTGTGTGTGTGTGTGTGGTGTGTGTGTGTGTGTGTGTTGCTTGTATGTGCTCTTTTTGTTTGTGTGCATGAGCGTGTGTGAGTTGTGTGTGTGTGTGTGTGTGTGTGTGTGTGTGTGTGTGTGTGTGTGTGTGTGTGTGTGTGTGTGTGTGTGTTGCTTGTATGTGCTCTTTTTTGTTTGTGTGCATGAGCGTGTGTGAGTGGTGTGTGTGTGTGTGTGTGTGTGTGTGTGTGTGTGTGTGTGTGTGTGTGTGTGTGTGTGTGTGTGTGTGTGTGTGTGTGTCTGCGCGCGCGCGAGGGAAGAATCCCTCCCGCCCCCTCCGTACGGAAACGGCCCTGTGGAGATTCGAACCTGCAAACCCAGGATCACCAAGATTACGAGCCCGGCGCTCTACCACTGAGCTATTCTCATCCTCACTGATCAATAGAGCGGAAACAAACGTGTGTCGTTCACAGAGGCTTCGTGCATTGCTTTTCAAAAAGGACATCAGTTTAGTTTTCTCCTCCCTTAATTGTCACCAGTTCATACGTCTGGTGAATTCTTGGAAACTATTGTCTGATGGAGAGAGTGGCAGTCTCCTCTAATGCAGGATGCTGTATCACTCACGCTGGCTCCGTGTCTATGCAATGACTGTCGTCATAGCAATTGTTAGGTAGGTAGATGCTCAAGATTTTGACCAGTGCGTTGGACTGTTGCGTTGGTCAGACATCTGCTAAGTCGTAGCCACGAGACCCTTTTCTTCAGTTCTCTCATCTCAGTCATGAATTTATTCATCTGTCAGCTTTTAAATCATGCGCATTGTGCTCTCAAAACCTAGCGGATGTGGTATAGCGTATATGGACTAGTCCGCACGCAGTGACACCTCCTTGATGAAACTGAAACTGAAACTGAAAACGGTGGACAGAAAGGAGATCTGAAAAGCTGGTGTCCTGTGTAGTGGCATCAGAACAGTCGCCACTGAACACCACCGAAAGGACTCAGCAACAGCGCAGTGTCTCCTCCGGTGGGTTGCCTATTGGCGATCAGCAATCCTCTGCGAGTTGCTGGCTCTCTGGGAATACGACACATCCCTCACAGACATAGCTGTGTATGGGGTGTAGGAACTAGCAGTGGTGGGGGTAGGGGTGGGGTGGGGAGGAGGGGGGGGGGGGGGGTAATGCGTAATATAGGGAGGAGGCACTGAGTGTGAGAGACTCCCTAAACATCGCCATCATTTTCTCTGTGTGGTCGTTGTTGGGAACGCGGAACCACGTTAGGATAGGGTCAGCCACTTTGATCTGAGGATTTGAGGGAAGGATCTCAGATCTGAGGGGTGGAAGGAAGAAGAAGAAGAAGAAGAAGAAGAAGAAGAGAGAGAGAGAGAGAGAGAGAGAGAGAGAGAGAGAGAGAGAGAGAGAGAGAGAGAGAGAGAGAGAGAGAGAGAGAGAGGAGGAAGGGGGGTGGGGTGGGGTGGAGGAATCAGTGTGCCAGGAAGTGGTAGTGGGGTGGGGGTGTGGAGGTGGTGGGGGATCAATGACATCTAAACGCTACAGACAATAGCAGGCAGCCAGTGGATGGCAGTTAAAGCCACTTGAAGTCAGTAGTGCGGGGTAGCGTTCACAGCTCCGGCCTTGTGAGGGTCGTTAAATCTGCACGGGTGACGTGTGTGTTGTCACAGGCCGTAAACATGCCTGTAAACATGCACCTGGTGACGCATGTGTTGTCATTGCCCATAAATATTCCTTTAAATATGCACCTGATAACGTGCGTGTTGTCGTTGTCTGTGACTATGCACCTGCTGATGTGTGTGTTGTCGTCGTCTGTAACTGTTACAATGCTAAAATGCGCAGTCTTCCTCAGTACAAGATAACTGCAGTACCAGCATATAGCTTGTAAGAGTTCGTTGTAGATCCTGTGGTAGGTGTTCGACTTGCAGACGACAAAATACACCAGGCGGTATTGAAACGAAGACGATCTTTTTATTTACAAACGTTGAAAGAATAGGAACAAAAACAAACCACTGACCTTCAGGTTCAATACGTCGTACAGGAACTCAATCGTACATGCAGCAGCGAATATTCTACTGATGGCAGCTTCTCGTCGACTAGACTCGAACTCAGTGAAGACTCGAACACTTCTAGACTAGAACTCTTCAACAAATCTCTCTCTCTCTCTCTCTCTCTCTCTCTCTCTCTCTCTCTCTCTCTCTCTCTCTCGTCGTCTGTGTGTCCCTCTCAGTCGCACAGCTCTTATTCTTTTGTATGATATTGAAAGAATATTCTCGAACCTACTCGATTATTCTTATCTAGAATATTCTGCATATCAGTAAGCTTAACCAATGAAATAGCGACGACCGTATGCAAATGTAATTCAGTCAGCTTCTACAACATTCTCGAACCTTCGGCAAAGCACTAGCAACTCACGGAACCCTGGTGAATATTCTAACCTAATCTTGAATATTGCAATCACATTATCAATCGATCCAAAAACAATACTGAACAATCAGGCATACATTCACTATGGTAACGTTTTAAACAAATCAAATATAGCAGCACTACACCGACCGAAAATACAAAGATCTAAAAGCGATAAATAAAAGGAGGCTTGCAACGCGTCATTATTGCTATGACGTCTTTCACAAAAGTTCCTCCTCTCTTGTCTCCCTTTGAAATTTTAACAGTGTGAAATGTATGTTGTCGTTGTCTGTAAATATTCCTGTAAACACGCACCTGGTGGCGTGTGTGTTGTCGTTGTCAGTAAATATTCCTGTAAACACGCACCTGGTGGCGTGTGTGTTGTCCTTGTCAGTAAATATTCCTGTGAACACGCACCTGGTGGCGTGTGTGTTGTCCTTGTCTGTAAATATTCCTGTAAACACGCACCTGGTGGCGTGTGTGTTGTCGTTGTCTGTAAATATTCCTGTAAACACGCACCTGGTGGCGTGTGTGTGTTGTCGTTGTCTGTAAATATTCCTGTAAACACGCACCTGGTGACGTGTGTGTTGTCCTTGTCTGTAAAATTCCTGTAAACACGCACCTGGTGGCGTGTGTGTTGTCCTTGTCTGTAAATATTCCTGTAAACACGCACCTGGTGGCGTGTGTGTTGTCGTTGCCTTTAAATATGCACCTGATGACGTGTGTGTGTTGTCGGTGCCTTTAAATATGCACCTGGTGACGTGTGTGTTGTCGGTGCCTTTAAATATGCACCTGGTGACGTGTGTGTTGTCGGTGCCTTTAAATATGCACCTGGTGACGTGTGTGTTGTCGGTGCCTTTAAATATGCACCTGATGACGTGTGTGTTGTCGGTGCCTTTAAATATGCACCTGGTGACGTGTGTGTTGTCGGTGCCTTTAAATATGCACCTGGTGACGTGTGTGTTGTCGGTGCCTTTAAATATTCACCTGGTGACGTGTGTGTGTTGTCGTTGCCTTTAAATATGCACTGGTGACGTGTGTGTTGTCGGTGCCTTTAAATATGCACCTGGTGACTGTGTGTTGTAATTACTTGTAATATGCACCTGGTGACGTGTGTGTTGTCGGAGCCTTTAAATATGCACCCTGGTGACGTGTGTGTTGTCATTGTCTGTAAATACGCACCTGGTGACGTGTGTGTGTTGTCGTTGTCTGTAAATACGCACCTGGTGACGTGTGTGTTGTCGTTGTCTGTAAATACACTCCTGGTGACGTGTGTGTTGTCGTTGTCTGTAAATACGCTCCTGGTGACTGTGTGTTGTCGTTGTCTGTAAATACGCTCCTGGTGACGTGTGTGTTGTTGTTGTCTGTAAATACGCTCCTGGTGACGTGTGTGTTGTCGTTGTC